>JAPDDL010001219.1:0-10333 GCA_027422435.1 Schizopygopsis pylzovi
TCAACCATGACGCCTCTAGCATTCCACGTCTGCACTTTGATCAAGACGGGAAGAAGGAAGTCCTGTTTTATGACCGGATCCTGTGTGATGTACCCTGCAGGTGAGAGTCTCTGCTTGGACTCAGAGTTGGTTTTATTGACCTTCATAAAAAAGCTGTAGTTTTCAATCAAAATATTAAATTAGAAATGTTGACTTGCCAAGTAACTAAAATAAATTCAACAATTAGGACTGCGTGACAATGGTTGTACTGTTTAACACGATCATTTTACTCAAATCAGCACAAATCAAGATAATAACAACTTGCATGGTTTGGCAGCAGATTTAGTCTCGGCAAACAACAGACCGAAAGGAAACAGACTGGCTGTGTTACACTTTTATTTGAGCAGAATGGAGAACGCTAAACTTAAATGTTTGCCAGTGTTTTCTGCTCATCAGCACTTTTTCCATAATGTAGGGGGAGAGAGTAGGGCTGGGTGATAAAACGATAACGATATGTATCGCGATAGACACGTGATCGATATCAATAAAAAATGTGTTCGATAAAACGTTCGATATTTTGTATTCGTCGGAAGAAAACAGAGGTTGCGAAGCATGTTTGGTTGCATTAACAAAGGCACTCGCTCTCTGGTAACCTAGCAACGTAGGGAGTGACACGCTAACAGCCAATCATGTAACAGTATCATGTTTGGTTGAGCCATATCGTTGTCTCGTGCTGGTCTGCTGGATTCCTTTTCATAAGCAGAAAATGAGTGCCGCAGCGAACGAGGAAATTGTAAATAAAAGAGGAAAAGTCAGCTCGCCAGTATGGCAGTTTTTTTGGATATTATAAGTCTGACCGTAGTCAGACCAATGTCGTCTGCAAATTATGCAAGACCGTCGTCCCCGCCAAGACTGGTAATACCACGAACTTGATGTACCACCTTAGCCGCGCTCACCCTTTGGAGCACAGCCGTATTCAACCAACAACAAATGTTAAGAGATAATTGTTAAATGTTCATTGTGACTTTAGAGTTATGTTTACATTTTAATTATTTGAGTTTTCCATGGTTGTTGACATTTCTGTCTTAATAACTGAGGGGATTATGATCAGAGGAAGGTTAAGTTTAAAATAAAAATGTTTAAATGTAATATATTTTTCTCCTGGTCCTTATTTTAAATGGGTCATAAAAAATATCAATAATTATCGATATCGACCGATATGAAACACTGATATCGTGATACAGTTTTCAGCCATATCGCCCAGCCCTAGGAGAGAGTATGTGTGTTTGTGTGTGGTTGGGAAGTTTAAGTAAACCACAGACCGAGCAGATGTTCATTCATGAGAAAAGCTCTGATTGGGGATTTAAACCCTTGACATCTGGCAACCAGTTCATACCAATTCAAGATGATGCAAATGAAAGTGCAACACCTTCAAGATAAATTCAACAGGCAAATATTGCAAAAGATTATGCTTAATAAATCAAGATAAGCAGAAATCATGATTAAAATGCAATTTATCTTGCAGGCAAAATTTACTGAAAGGAAGCTTAATAAAAATGGCAAAAGCACACATCAAATTTTCAAAAAAATGTAACCAAATTTAACAAAAAATAAATAAAAATAACTGAAATTATCTCGGCTGCTGTGATTTATTTAAAGACTGCAACCAAATTTTTTGCAGGTGCGACAATTTTGTGTGCGGTAGCACTGGCACGACCACCGCGTTGCCCAACTCATAAGCTCTGTCTTTTGTGTTGCATATGAGAAACGGCAAACGAAACTAAAGCGTGGCGAACCCGCGCAACTCGTTTGAGCTGTGCAGCCGCAGTTTATCAGCTCGGACTAATAATTGAGCACATGATTTTGACTCTACTAAAGCATAAAAATTCCATAATGTTTGCAGATATTTAAGAAATGTCTTTGTCAACACAAAAGCACATTCTGTGAGGATGGCACCTAGTGATGTGAGCAGTTACTCACGTGCACCGACATGCGGTTGGATCATTCTTTTCTCTTTACCATTATCGCCGGCATATTGTCAAAGTGTCTGATTCTAACGATTGGTAATATTTCTATTCGAAATCGTGATTCCGTGATTTCTTAAATAAAATCGTGGCAAAACATTAAATTTCGAATAATCGATAAAATCGCTCCACCCTAAGTCTTGTTAACCAAACTGTAATTGATAAAAAAAATAACATATAATCTCATAAGACCACAGCAAACGCTCTTAATTTTATACAGTCCACTTTAAAATTACTTGTTATAAATGTGATGATGATACCACCATCTGTAATCTGGTGAAGAACCACTTAGTTTTTAAAGTAACTAACGAACAGGGTGCACGAAGGTGTGCACATACATATGTTGACAGGCAGGCAGGACAGCCTATCGCAATTTTCGGACCGAATAATCTGATTGGTCAAACATTTTATGGTCCTACAACTTTCACAGATGATGTAAATGCATAGTACATTTAGACCACTTAACTTAGTGATTGCTATCGAGATGTGAAAAGACTTTCAACCAGCATAACAAAAAATATTTTTTGAACCAAATCACTTTACCCTGCCTTTAAATGTAATGAGGATACCATAAAATAAAGTGTAACATGAAACAATCTGAAATTGTATTGCAATAAAATCAGCACATTTTTTCTCTACAGTGGCGATGGAACGATGAGGAAAAACATTGATGTGTGGAAAAAATGGACAACCAGCAACAGCCTCCAGCTCCACGGGTAAGTCCAGTTCATTTGACCTATGTTCAGAATAGTGTACTGTTACTGTTTTGATGGTGTGCATTTTGTGTGCTGTGAATACAGGGTTTCCGCGGGGCCTTACATTTAGTATCAAATTAAGACAAATTAAGAATTAAATTGTACAAGAAAGTCTTAATTGTGATTTTAAGAGGTCTTAAATTTGCGGACAGAAAGACCAGATTCAGAGTTTAGACAAATGCAAAAATCGACCCATGTTTTTACCCTCAAACACACAGAGCTTTAAATGTGAACTGGTGGATCGTTAAGAAGACAACGCATTATACAAATCTAGACCATATAGGGGTATGCTATTTGTGCATGCTATGTAACAAAACACCTACAGAGTAGGGCTGCACGATATCTCGCATGCGATATTTAATGCGCATCTTGTCAGTAAAGCCGGTTCTATAATCAGCAGTAATTTCCATCACGTGGGTGATTTCTCCATGTGAAATCACGCACATGATGGAAATTACCGCTGATTACTAGAGATGCACCGATTGATCGGCCAGTGTTTGGAATCGGACGATTTCTTGGAATGACCGGCCTGAATCGGTGACTGGCCGGTCAGTCTCACATCTTGCCGATCCTTTTATTGCCAGCGGCGCAGGCAGAGACGTCACAGCCACGCGCACACTCACAGTAGATATCACAGTCGCGAGTATACATGTCGCGTGAAAATAATTCTAATTTTAATGGCATTCAGTGTAAACCGTGATTGATAATGCATTTATGTCGTGCCAGATGAGGCTTGAACAGCCTGAGTGTGTGAGCGAGAGACAGCACACACAAAGTAACTCAAAATGTATAGATCAGAAGTAGAAAAAATATATATATTTACAAAATATGATTTATGTAAGCAACATTATATGACCATTATGTTGCCCTGAATATCAATATCAACACGACTGCAATGTGACACTGATTTTATACAGTAGTATTTCAATAAACAAGTTAAAATTAAGTGACTTTAGACAAAATATTGCTTAATTTCGCATTCGAAAATAGTTGCGATCAAAGCCACAGCAGAACAGTTGTGTGACTCCTAGCAACACACAGCGGTGATTCGTTACTGAATGAATCCACGTTTTTGAATTAATCTAGGGAGTCAATTGATTCATTAGAACAGTCAATTGACTCGTTTCTGAATGAATAAATGACTAGCTCATTAAAACAGACATTTGCCGCCACTTACTGGTGGTTTAGTCATATTTAAAAGTATCATTGCATTTTTTCAGCATATATTTGTATGTTTAAAAAAGAAATATGTAAATCATTAATCTTCTAAAATTATTTATGCATTTGAAATGTTGCAGTGTAAATGCGTTTATGGTAGGGCTGTAGTACTCGTGTCCGGTCTCAGACGTTTTTCTATCGTCTCGGACTTGTTAGTATTTGGACTCGGACTTGTCTCGGACTTGGTCATCGGACTCGCCAAATGTTCAAGTTGGTCTCGACCGAGTCCAGCAATATATGATTTTTTTTTCTCTTTCAAAACAAAACCATTAATCTGGCTCGCTTGTTCCGCAAAACGGGTAATGTAATTGCCATTGGTTTAACTCCATCTAGAATGGGCCTTGTTATTGGTCGCCTGTTAAATGCACAGCTGTGTCATATGAGTATGCGCTTGGCTCTGAGTGTGCGCGCTGCGTGGAGGCATAAATAATTTTTATTTTGGCCACAGACACGCTGTCGGCAAGTTGCATAATACAGTTTGGTTTTACAAAGTTCGTTGGAGTTTTCCCTCTCACTTTCCTTCGCTTTTAAATACCTTATTAATGCCCGTGCGCATTTTGCTTTCACTTTCATTTCAGGTCAATTGCGATTTTGAATAGAAATATTACCAATCTCTAGAATTAGACACATTGATAATAACAGTAAAGAGAAAAGAACAATCCAACCGCATGTCGATGCACATGATTAACCGCTCACGTGTGATGCTCTCTAGGTGCCATTCACACAGAGTGTGTTTTTGTTGACGCGGGCAGTGAAATAGGAAAAATACAAGAAGATGTGAGTTAAACATCTTTTAATAACTAGAGTGCTGCGTTTTTAGAAAGCCGTTTCATGCACGAGATGCTGCAAGAGACGCGAGCGCAACCGTCAAACGCGTCCATGTTTACATAGAAAAAACAATGGAAAAGCAGCGTAATTGAATACAAAACCCGTAAAGAAACTTACTGTACATGTACTTTATATCTGATATTTCAGGTTTGCATCCCGGTGACAGGCTGAAAACTGCTGTTCATTGTTTTACAGAGCCTTTACAGTTAATAATAGCACTCTAGGTGTTATACCTTCAGTCATTTTGAATTTGAATTACTTGAGCATTTGTCTTGTATTATTTCAGAACATATAGCCTAATATGCATAATAAAAGTGTGTACAAGATGTAGTTGTAGTTCATGCATATTTTCTGCAAAGATATTTAGTGATTTGTTTCACATTTACATCATGAAGACAACGTCATGTGTGGTGCACTTAGAATATACTTTTCTTTAACTAGAGGGTTAATAAAGAAAAAGTTGCATCTACAGTGTATCTATTCAGGGCTCTAGACTAACTTTTTGCACTGGGTGCACTGGTGCACCTAACTTTTTTTCTTAGGTGCACCGGCACAAAAGTTAGGTGCACCCAAATTTTCATATAGGCAATATTGACTAGTAAACGATTAACTAACAATGTGGTCAACATAACGTTCTTTATTTGAAGCACAATTCTACAAGAAAGGTAACTTACTGAAAAAAGTGATGGTGCTTAAAGTGCTTCACTGAGCTAATATTTAAACTTAAAAACATCTCAAGATAAATTAAATAAAAAGAACATCTAAATTAAGTGTTTTAAGGGCTTCAAACTGAACATCTCATGGCTCAATGTATTATGGACTATCCTCTATTGCAGTTACATGCCTCTCGGATGGCCAACTCCTGTAGTTTGTTCTTCTTGATATTTGGCCTCGGCTAAACCAGCTGGCCACACTCTCTCTAGCATCAACATCTTCCAGACTTGACCCCTCTACACAGATTCTTATCAGATCTTCCACTGTGTCTGAATGAAAATGCTCTAGTGCAGTGCTTCTCAAACCCTCCCATTAAACCTATTAAAAAATCCTTCAAAATATACCACAGACAACATTCTTCTAATATTGTTATGACTTTTCTGACTTCGAGAACCATTGTAGGGCTCCAGACTAGCATTTAAGGACACCAGCACCAGTGCCTTTAAGTTCTACAGAAGGTGGCACCAGCACCTGACAGTAAAGCACTCACCCTAATCACACATGTACATCTTGTACACACATGTACAAGACGTCTTACAGATATACTTGTGCTGTCTGGGTAGTTGAGATGCAGTTCAAAATTAACTTTTATCAATGTAATTCATAATGTCTAAATATAATTTAATAAATACAATATATATATATATATATATATTAGAGAGTGCAAATGGCTGATAAGCCTATAAGTACTTCTCTGCAGCCATCTAATAGTGGTAATTTAATGTATTTTTTATTTTTAAATAAGTGGTTGCTTTCCTACATTATGAAACGTTTAGTTTTATAAATGGGAAAACCTATGAAGGATGAACAAATAATGTCATCACATTAAAAATAACTTTAAAATTCGGTAATACTTAAAGTTTGAAGTGCTGGGAAAAGTTGTGTGAAGCATTTAAAAACACTTTAAGACATTCGACCATTTCTGTCACAAGTTGTTCCTGTAACGTTAGTTATATTAAATTAATGGTGAATGGTGGAGATTTGTGTTTATTGAATAACGTTTCTCCTGTTTTCCACATCAGTGGAGTTTGTTCTGATATCTGTAGCTTTAACATAATTATTTGCCTAATTTGAATGCTTCTCACAAGATCTGACAGAAATGTTATGGATTCTGCGGCTAATTCTACTACTTTCTTCACTGTATCTCCCAGCGCTGTGTATAACGGTGTCGCGTGATCGAGAGCAGCCCGCGGCGCCGGTCCGAGCAGATAAACGGTCTGTAGCCCAAACGAGTAGCATGGATTTGTTCCGCTTTCGGTTCGTTTGTCCGATGCAGCTCTTGTAAATCGTGCATGAAGAGAACGCAAAGCTGTTCATTCCATTTTTTGAACTGAGAAACAACCTTTCTTTGACAATGCGCATTGCGATGACGTCACAAGACGCGTCTAAGAGCAAAATCTGCAGTAATTTAGAAAATAGTGGAGTTTGCATGATTTTGCGATAAATTCAGCGATCGCAGAATCCTTGAGGGACTGTCAGACACTCACTGAACAGATCAGATTCAGAGAAAGAGCTGCGTACATCTCTACTACTCACCTCTCTCTCTGACTGCAGCAGCACACTCATCTTCAAACGCACACACACATACAGGAATATCTGGACCACGGCCAATCAGAGGGGGGGTCCGCCCTTCACTATCTCTGATTGGTTTAGACCACGATATGAGCCTAACGTGTCTGTTGTCGAACAGCACAGAGACTTTGTGAGTCGCGGAGACTTTTGTTTATTTCCTCGAATGGCTGGACGCACCAGTGCGACCAAAGTTTTTTTTTTGTCGCACCCCTGAGAAATTAAGTCGCACGTGCGACCAAATTGGTCGCACTCTAGAGCCCTGCTATTCACTGTATCTAATTTGCATATTAATGTGTTGCTGTTGGGACAGAAAGTTGAAAAAATATTTTCATAATTGGAGTCATGGCCAGATTTTCATAATATTTCATAAGCAAACTGATATATAATTTATTTCCCTATTCAATTGTTGTCTCCCAAAATGCATAATAAACATGCTTTTAGTCCTGGTGTCCTCTACATTGAGCATGTATGAAATGATGTCCTGTTTCATAACAGGAAGTCATATTTGAATTTGAAAACCCATAACATTTTCCTGAGATGTTGCTTTATGACAAACAATCTGAAAATGATTCAGATTTAAAAGACATTACAGAAAATAATCATATTTCCATAAGGATGTACAATCTTTCACTAAATTAAATATTGCCATCTTTAAAGGCATAGGAGAGGGTTTAAAAAACCTTTAGTATCTCTATAAAGCCCTGAATGTGCTCTTACAGGACATCCAGGCTTACAACTGTGACATATGAGGTCTCAGAGAAATACACTAAAATAGAATGTCCACTACAGAGGCACAAACTCCATAGCTGGGTCTCAGGAGGAGAAATAAAATAGCCTAATTTGATCCTACAGTGTTGCTGCACATGCTTTTAGATCATTACAAACAATAATGCAAAATTATTATATTAGAATAGAAGATATGCCGTCTCTCGTATAGGGATGGGTATCGTTAAGGTTTTAACGGTACTACTACTCTTATCGATACTGCTTATCGGTCCGGTGCTTTAACGGTATTCTTATCGGTACTTTTTGTTATTTATATATATATACATACATACATACATACACATATATGTATGAAATATATATTTCTATGATAGATTAGCAGCTTAATTAACATGGCTTTATATTCTGAAATGTTAAATAAATATTTCATTAAATAAATATAAAACATCAATTTGTAAATGCAGCACTGTGCAGGCATTTTTTTGTGTTTTATATACATAAGATAAGATAGAGTAAGAACATGAACAAAGAAACAAAGTTAAACAAACTGACAAATATACCATTTATTGTGTGTGTATTTGATCGTTTGGACGCGCCCGAAGCTTGGAGCGCGCCGTGCAAGCACACACACACACACACACGCGCGCAAACACACACACGCACACGCACACTCACACACACGCACTCACACACACACACACACACACACACACACAGGGGCGCGGGAACAGGGGGTGCTGAGGGTGCTGCAGCACCCCCTGTTTTTTTCTGTGGGCAACTGTAAACTGTTGTGAATAAAAAAAATATATAGGCTAAATTTGTTATAATAAAGATTAATTTAAAAATGTATATGGTTGCTCCGATGTTTATAACATTTAGTTTACATTGGCTATTTTGCTATCTATTTCTATGTGATCTTCGACATATTTACCATTTGCCCATTAATTTAACAGTTGTAAGAATTAAAGTGATCAAAGTTATTAAACTGATGCAGGGCTATTTGATGCGCACGTTGCGCACATCCTGTCAAATCACGCACGCAGCACTGCCAATGCTTGCTTTTATGTTTGTGAATGCTATGATTGTGTTGAAGAATTTGTAAGTTGTGGCTTAAAAGCGGAACATGGAAATATCATGGATGTACTTTTTTTTTTTTGTTCTCAGCGATATGAGTCTTTCCCTTCTCCCAAAACAGCTTATAGCTAAAATAGTTCAGTTTTGTATGTAATGGAAAAGTGATTAGACGATGTTTCGTTTTTTTTTCTTCATAAAGTTAATTTAGAAAAACCTTGGGAGCATTTTTTGTTCGTTAAATGTTTTTTTTCTTTTAAGCAACGACCAAGCGGCCAGCATCAGAGTTGATCGCCTATGTGTTTGATTAATTTAGCCTTATCAAATCATCAAGACTTGACTAAAATAAAATCGATAGATAGGCCTATAAACAGTTCAAGCATATCACAGTGTTAGTTTAAATGTTTAACCTATATAAATGTGCAATATCCAACAGTTTGTGTGGAGAGTGGAAGCTGAAGCGAGCTTTACAGGACATAGAGGATTTTTTTCTTACAGTAAAAACAACTTAAAATACGCCGTGTGATTTTTTTTTTCTCATAAAGGTAAGAGTAATATATCATTTTGAACTGTAAAGGGTCTACTTTTATTTGTGTGCATTCACAATATCAACATTGTGCTTTTATAAAATAGGAAAACAGAGAATGCACTTTCTTCCGGTTTTGAACAAGAGGCTTCAATGATGAACCGAAACTCGGCAACTCGAAACTGGCTCAGAGATATGATAAATATATCTATAGAAAGCTTTAAAATACTACTTTAAAACGAAATAATTCAAAGCAAAGCAAAAACTCTTCATTAGCCTATGTAATCCGTTAAGATGCATATATTTCTCCAATGAGGAAATGGCGAGTCATTTTTCCCCGTCACCTCACCATCTAAAATATACAAATAAGGGAAAGCCTAAAACAGGCTCGATTATAATTTGCGTTTTATTTTATAATTGTATTCAATAAAAAAAAAAGTATGTAAATCTTTGTCCTTGAAATTTAAAGGATTTGTTGCAATGCAATTTTGTCTGACTGATGTGAATTATTTATTGGCCTATCGTTTTAATCCATGCAGCAAATGCTTTAAAAACAGCTTTAAAATTACTTTATTGCATTCCAGATGCTTTTAAAAAAACTTTTCACTATACATTTTAAGGGTTTTTAAGCTTGAATGTAACTTGAATGTAAAACATTGTTATGAATTCATTGTAGCCTATTCCCATTTGTAAAATAGCTAATTGTTGTCTAACACGATCTCATGAAAGTGCGTAGGCTATAGCACGATTTTCTGTTTCTATTTGGCGTAATATTTATATGCAGAAATTGACTACCCCCCCCCCCCCAGCACCCCCTACATAAAACACCTTCCCGCGCCCCTGCACACACACACACACACACACACGCACACACACACTTCAGCCTGAGGAACAGCGTCTCTCGTGTGGATTGTACTTCC
>JAPDDL010000266.1:0-45623 GCA_027422435.1 Schizopygopsis pylzovi
GCACTGTAGGGGGCGAGAACGAGTCTTCAAACTAGAGGCTCGCAGTCCGTGATGGACAGATTGTTAACGGCTGGTCTATGTGGTAATACAATCGGGCAGGACATCCAAACGCTCACCTATCATTCATCAACCTCAAATATGGCTTTTCATCTGAAAGATGTATGTAGTAGCAACTTTACATGGCCGCTCAATATGATGTTAACCTAGAGAAATGTGCGCTATTGAAGTGTTTGTGTGGAAGCGCGTTTGCTGCAGGACAGGCTCCGGTGCGCTCACTTGCTCTTAAAATCTCCGTCATTTTTGGTCATACAGATAAAAGTAGCCTAATACATCTTTCGAATCTGTAAAGACTCTACGTTTATTTGTGTGCACTCAGAATAACAACGAAACGTTGCGCTTTTAAGCAAACAGGATGCGCTTTAGGTCTCATGTGAACTTGAGCGAGAAACTCCGTCTTTAAAAAATATATCTATAGAGAGTGAAATGTCTAAAAAATAAAAATAGAAGACGTGTGTGTTAGCATGGATGATTTACATGAAATTTAATCTGTGCAACACTGTGCATAAGATGGCTTTCAGTTCAATATAATAACAAAAAACGACATTTTGGGTTTTTATTCAACTAATAAGGTGGGCACGCTGTGATCTGTACTATATTTTTACTGTAATTGACAGTTATCGGCAAAAAAAAAAAAAAAAAAACAACACGGGAGTGGGAGGGAATGGGAGTCATTCTTCCGGGAGTGGAACGGGATTTTCCCCCAGTTTTTTTGTGGGATTGGGACGGGAAGAGATTAAAGTTTGTGATGCATTTTGGAAACAGGAGATGAGCCCCTGGTCTAATGCGCCACCTGGCTTGAGAAACCCGTTCTCAAAGACTTACTTTTAGTCATTATTTGGGTAGCACACATATTCTGAATGCCTTCGGCAGAATTCAAATGAGCCATTTTAATCTAGATTAAAAAAATTAATCTATGCCCACCACTAATTTTATTTTATTTTTATTCGCTATTTTGTTTATTTTTCTAAATTGTTCTACTTGTTTACACTTAAAATAAATGAAAAAAACTGCCAGTACAGTAAGACAAAATAAACTTGTATTAAAGATTAAAAGAATCCAGTTTTAGATTGGAAAATAAGACAGATATTTTAAGAATAATTCATTCAAATTTCTTTGTCAAGGTTCCATTCATTTCCAACCTCTCTCTTTGCTCATCTCTCTCTCTCTTCCTCCCTCACTGGTAAAGGATAGGAAGGGGTAGCCCAGGCTGAATATTTAAAGATGTTCTTCTGATCCTCAATTGAGCCTGCCATCCATCTTTTGAGTCCCAGTCTGTCAGCTCCTATATCACACCCACTGCCACCACACACCAAACCATCTGGACAAGACACTCAGAGCCATTTCTTAACCTAGTTATTTGACAATGACCTCCTGGCAAGATTGTGTTCTGGCCAAACTGTTTCTTTCTTACTTCTTTTTTGCAAAAGGCTTAACCATGACCAACATATAAGGCTTTTTATGGAATTACAGTTAACAACTAGTAACTGAACACTATCTACTAGTTGAAATGCTTGCGGTCTTTATAGTGTCCCATTGATCTCATGGTCAAAGTACCTGAATGATGACGTTCTCTACAGCAAAAACATGTACACGGACAGCGCTGATTATTCACAGTCAGTGATTCTCCTGACACAGCAAATCCATTGAGAGCACAAAACCTAATCTAGTTCAGTGTTTAAAATGTTATTGACATTAAAGTTTGGCCTGGTTGAACCCACAGCAGTTAAATGGGAAAACCTGAAAACATCAGATGAATTGCAATGAGCAGAATGTGGGTTCTCATCTCAATTCATATTCATATGATAAATGTTTAGCATTAGCAGTCTTGGAAACACATGAATTTCCAGGAGCCAAGTGATAAATATCTTATTTCCTATGTTCTCTGTTTTTAAGTGAGCGGGTTTTGTCCCCCGACCCTTTTTCCCCCTTTGAACGTTTCCCTAAAAACCCTTAAGCTGGTTTTTTAAAATTTTTAAAAAAACTGGGCAAATAATGAAATTTTTTTTAAATTTTTTTTAAAACCAAAAAGAAAAAAGTCTTGAAAAAATTTCCAAATAAATTTTAAAATTAAAAAACCCCAAAATTAAAATAATTTTTAAAAAATTTTAAAATTTCCATTTTAAAAAAATTTTTTTCAAAAATTACCCAACAAAACCTTTTAAAAAAAATCCCAAACTCTGTTTAAAGCAAATTTGTGAAATTTTTCCCTAAAAAAAAGGTAAAGGAATTTTTTAAAAAAAGTTAAAAAAATTTCTTTTCTCTTTAAAAGTTTAAAAAAAAAAAAATGTTTTTTTAAGAGGTTTGGGTTTTGGGGAAAAAAAGGGGGCCCGTTTTTGGGCCTGGAAAGCTTTCCCTTGGGCCCTGAAATTTTGGGGGTTTCAGGGGCCCTCCGCAGGTTTTTCCCCGGGCAACACCCCAAAAAACCGGGGCCCTTTAAAATAAAGGGTTACCTTTAAAAAAATTTAAAATTAAGGAAAAATTTTTTTAAAAATTTTAAATTTGAAAAAGGGGAGGTTTTTCTCTGGGAACCAAAAGGGAAAATTTCCGGGGAAAACCTTTTCAAACCACCCAAAACACTTTTATTTTAAATTTTTTTTCTTTTATTTGAAAATTTAAATTTTTTAAATTTCATTTAATTTTTTACCAAAACTTTTACCCTTTTAAATTTAAATTAGGTTTCCCCCCAAAGTGAAAAAAAATTTTTTTTAAAAAAAAAATTTATAAAAAGTTTTTAAATTTATAAAACATTAAAAATTTTTTTAAAAAAAAAAATTTATGGAAAATTTTTTTTTAAAGAAAAACCGGGATTGTCCAAAAACCCCTTTTAAATTTGAAAGCCCCAATTTTTTTTAAAGTTTTCTTTTTAAAAAACCAAAAAAAAATTTTTTAAACTTCTTAAAAGGGAAATTTTAAAAAAGGGGTTTGGGGTTTTTTTTTAAAACCCAATAGAAACCCTTTTGCTTTGGGTTCCCGTCCTTTTTTTTTTGGGAAATCCAATTTTGCCCCCATTTTCAAAAACCCCTTTGAAAAAATTTTAAAAGCCAAATTTAAAATAATTTAAATATCTTTTTTAAAAAAAAAAATAGAAAATTTAAAATTTAAAAAAAAATAATTTTAAAATTTTAAAAAAGTATTTTAAAATTTTTAATTTTTTTTTTTTAATTTAAAAAAGGGGTTATAAAATTTTTTGTTTTTTTTCCCCAATGGTTTTTTTAAGTTGACTTTTAAATTTTTTTAAAGTTTTTTAAAACCAATTTTTAGGAAAAAAATTTTTAAAAAAACCCTTTTATTTTTTAAAATGTTTCAAATTGAAAATCGGGTTTAAAACCCCAAATTTTTTTAAAAATTTGTTTTTTAAATTGGGGCAATTGGGGTTATTTGGTGTTTTTTTGCCCCCCCCAAATTGATTTAAAAACCAAAATTTTTGGGCCGGGAAAAGGAATAGGGGCCAATGTTTTTTTTGTTTGGGTTGGGGTATTTGGGGTTTTTTTGGGTTTTTTTTGTTTTTTTTAAGGGGAATTGAAAAGGGTTTTAAAACCGGGTTGGGGCCTTTTTAATGTTTAAACATCTTTTTAAAGGGGTTTTGGGTTCCTGGTTTTTGGGAAAAAATTTTTTTTTCTTTAAAAATTTTTTTTTTTTTTTTTTTTTTTTTTTTTTTTTTTTTTCCCCCCCTTTCCCCCTTCTCCCCCTTTTTTCCTTTTTTCTTCTCCCTTTCTTTCTTCCCTTTTTCTTCTTTTTTTTAAAAATTTGCTTTTTGGCCCTGTTCTTGGAATTGTTTTGGGTAGGGTCTTTAAATTGGGTTTAAAAAATTTCCAAAGGGCCCTTTAACCAATTTGTTTTTTTTTCCCCTTCCTCCCCTTTTTTCCCCCCTTTTTTCCCTCTTTTTTTTCCCCTAACCATTAAATTAGGGTTTTGGGAATTTATTTCAATTGGAAAGAAAAAATTTCCTTTCCAGTTTTTGGATTTTAATGGTAAGATATTTATTAGCTACCAAATTTATTTGTCAAAATCGTAAAAACAGTAATTTAAAATTTAACAATTTAAAAAATGTTTTTTTTTATTTAAAAGATTTTTTCCTTTGGTTTTTAACCAGCCAATTTCAGGCAAAAACTTTTTAAAAAATTTCCTTTAAAAATTTTTAATTTTTTTTTTAATTTAAGATATTTTTTTTCTTTCCCAAGTTTTAATTTAAAATACTTTCCCTTTTTGAAAAATATCCTTTTTTTAAAATTTTTTTGAACCCAAAAAAAACCAGAGTCAGAGTTTTAAAAAACTTTCTTTAAAAAAGCAAATTACCCTAAATTGGCGAGGGTTTTATTTTAAAATTTTTTTCCAATTATTTTATTTTAAATTTTTTTTTTCCCATAAAATTTTAAAAAAATTTAAAAATTTCAAAACCAAATGTGCCCAAAATTTTCTTTAAATACAATTAAATTTTTTTAAAAACCCGAAAAAAAAAATTAAATTTTAAATTTAACGACCTTCTTTAAATTTTAATTAATTTAAATTTTAAATAAATTTTTTAAATTTTTTATTTAAAACCATTTAAAATTACAAATTGAACAGGAAAATTATTACAATGTTGAAAAATTTGCATTTACTAGGGAAGACTTTTGACCGATTATGTTGCAAGGGAGAGCCTATTTATTATTAAAATTATTTAATTAATATTTAAGATCGAGTTCTTCCCTTCTGCAGGCTGATCAAAATGTCAAGTCCCTATATGAATAACCTGATCATTCTGGGGGGCATGCTGTCATACGCCTCCATTTTCCTCTTTGGTCTGGACGGATCCTTTGTGTCAGACAAGGAATTTGAGACCCTCTGTACTGTAAGTAATGACTGATTTCTGTGAATCAGATGTGAACATGGGTAGACCATGGGTTAGTTATCACGTTTTTTACTCCCATAAACGTTCTAAGTTTTTTTTCTTCTAGCTACAAAAAATTATAATGGATAAACGGTCACAATAATAAGCAAGCATAATGATTTTAGTGTGAAGCACATTGATAATCATTATACTATAGGACTTATTTATGACATTGGTGTTATAAACATGCAAACCAGTGCTGGAGAAAACAAACTTTTGTGCAACTGGAAATTTGACTTGAAACTTTTTAAAGATTGAGACAACTTCCCCTGAGACAACTAGCCTTGGTCTCCTTCGTATCTGAATCTGAACACTTTTCACCTCTGCTACTCAGACTGTAACCAAACTGAGTAAGCATGATTGGATGTGTCTCGTCACACTTCCACTGCCTGTTTGCATTGGACCATAATCCACCTTTTAATTACGGGGCTTTGGCTACTGCAGTAGTTTGAGTCTCAAGGGAAATAGCTCACAAATGTGTTGAGCAGGACACATGCTACCTGCCTGAAATTGGTCCATCTTTCCAGCCTGTGAAGATGAAGGCTTGCGTTGCAATATTAAGGATAGAGTAAAACTGGATATTTATTATTCAAGCTTTTTTATTAAATAAAGTTATTTTTTCATGCTTGCATGATTTCTTTATCATAGACAAAATGGGTTGAACTTATCAGGGATCAACTATAAAGACTTTTCTGCTAATTTTCTCTCAACATTAGCAACGTTTTACTGTTTAAAAAATATAATTATATTGTTAATTCCAGTAAATAAATGAAAACAGGTTACAACCATTTAATTCTGGGTTTTAAATAATAAAATGTGACAACCAGGGGCGTCATGCACTCATTATTTTTGAGGGGGCACGAGTTGGGGGGGGGGTGTCATGTGACACACAGCAGCCACAACAGCACTTATGTTTTATTTATTATTTTTTTTTATTTTTTATTCAAAACATTTCCAAACGCATTAACTATATCATGAAATATCTCGATTCTTATCTTTGTAGATTGATAGTTGATCTAGTGAGCGATGGTCAAAGTAACCTAACATTGTAGTATATTAAATATGCATAATAACCTGTCTGTTTACTTAATTAGCAGATATGGGTGTCATGCCATGACATATTTTAATATGACTGACTTTATATTTAATGTGAATTTAACATTGAATGTTAATGTGAATAAAAACATTGTAAGTTAGGCTACAAATCATAACATTTGCCTTGTACAAAAAGAGAGCAAAGAACATTTAGCTACATTATCAAATAAATCTTTTATTGACAGTAGAGTTCAAGCACTCTCAAAAACTCCCATTAAAATCACTGAAGCTGTTCGAAGATTCGTACACACAACCGCACTTTGTTGTGTCTAACTAAAGAAAGAGGTGTTCAGTCAGCGAGGGTGAAGAAAACACCGGCATGTTAGCGATGACTCATCTGAACACATCTGATTGGTCTTTACATTCATAAGCTCAACTGCATCTTGTGTGATTGGTTATAATGCGCAGTGCTGTAAAAACGCGTCTGTATCTAGCTCAGCACCAGCCAGCGAACGCAGATTTGAATTTAGCAGCTGATGATATGAGGCGCTTAACGATTTAATCACGCTGGTGTGATTGTATTATATATAGAAAATATGAATTGGCTATTTTTTTCCTTTGGAAGCTGCATTCAAAATCCACTTGGCTCAAAAATCTGGGGGGGCACATGCCCTCACTTTGAATGTGCATGTGCACTCTGGTGTGAACTATAAATTCGGTTGAAATAACTCATATACAGGTGCATCTCAATAAATTAGAATGCTTGCAGGTGTTTTGAGTTGATTAGCTGATTGGCATTTCACCATATTCTAATTTATGGAAATAGTGAATTGGTGGGTTTTTGTTAAATGTGAGACAAAATCACCACAATTAAAAGAACCAAAGACTTAAACTACTTCAGTCTGTGTGCATTTAATTTATTTAATACACGAGTTTCACAACTTGAGTTAAATTACTGAAATAAATGAACTTTCCCACGACATTCTAATTTATTGAGAAGCACCTGTGTGATGATTTAATAATGATTTTTCAACATTCTATGTGTCCAACATGATTTACTTTAAGTCACAATTTAATATATATTTGGTGACAATTTAAATCAGAAGAATTTATAACAATGCTCAGCACATTACACATAAAAACCACATAAAAACTTGATCTTCAAACAAGATCTAATGACAGCACTGCAGTTCCATAAACTGGCTCCAAACTTTCTAACACTCTCTCCAGGCCAGCAGGCCATCCTTATCATTGATTCCTGCCTTTTACATGCTAAAATGTTCTTTCCCATGGGAGCTCATAATAAAGAATACTAGATCTGTGAGCGCAAGAGAGACAGAGGAGGAAGGGAGGAAAAGAGAAAAAATTCTGCCTCAAGAACTTCCACAGAATTCACTACACACCCTGGCACCCAATTTGCTTTCCTATAGCGGGCCTAGGATCATTAGATTTGATGATTTTGTGGTTTCTGCTGCTTTGTATTCTATATACTGGTGTGAGAGTCTAATCTTATTTCAGAGCTTAAATTCAGAACTTCTGGTTTGTAGCAAGTTAGCAACCTTGTTTTACTTTCACATTTAATGTTTTAGGTCCGTACATGGATCCTTATTGTGGGTTACACAACAGCGTTTGGTGCCATGTTTGCAAAGACCTGGAGAGTGCACGCCATCTTCAAGAATGTAAAGATGAAGAAGAAGGTGAGAAATGGGCTTTCAAAGCATGCCAGATACAACATTTCACACTACATCTTGAATTAACCCTCATGGAGTGACATTGCATGCTAACTTGGCCAAACACACTGGTGCATGACAATGAAAGGGCTTACATACAAAACATATCAATAAAAAAAGATTTCAAATAATCATTATCAATATTTGATCCACTTGTTTACTGTTTGAACATTCACCAAGGCTGCATTTATTTGATCAAAAATACAGTAAAAACAGTATTATTGTGAAATATTATCATTTAAACAGTTTTTTTATTTAATATATTTTAAAATGTAAAATAATCTTGTGTAATATATTCAAAGCTGAATGGTGCTTTAGAAATCATTATAGTATGTTGATTTGGTGCTTAAGAAAAATTATTATTATCAATGTTGAAAACAGTGGTGCTCCTTCATATTTTTGTGCAAACTGTGGTATAATATTTTCCAGGAGTCTTTGATGTATATAGAAAGTAAAAAACAGCATCTATTTGAAATAAAAATATTTTGTAACATTGTAAATATCTGCACTGTCATTTTTAGATCAATTTAATGCATCCTTGCTGAATAAAAATATTAATTTTCTTTAAAAAAATCTTTCTGACCCCAAACCTTTGACCAGCTGTGTATATTATCACCTCTGGTCTTATGGCATAACTGATTGGGTTAAAGTGAGGCAGAACACACAGGGACTGGAATAATTTGTCATCTTTAGGGCTTTTCACACAGCGGTTAACCCTGGGTTATGGTCGTTCTAAACACCGCTTTTAACCCTGGGTAAAGACACGTTTCACACCTGTAATTTGAAAGCGTTGTTAGCACCGCATTTTACCCGGGGTTATGAAACCCTGCTCGAGAGTGGTGTTAACCCCGCATTGCGGTGCTAAGTTTGGTCAGTGTGAAACGGAGCGGTGTATGCTTGTTGCTGCTGGACGCTTGGCAACAGACAGCCAATCAGAAATTGAGCAGCGATGCTCATGTCACGTCATTAACAGGAAATGCGCGTCGTGTAAACTACAGCCAGTGAGAAGAAATATCAAAAGACTGAAAAAAATTTGAGGCCGTTTACATGTCGCATCTAAAAACGCATTTAAAATGCTAAGCGCGCCGCTTTCTCCTTCTTTCCAAATCGCTCTGTAGCTAACGTTTGCCGTTGCTGAGCAACCATGACCTGTGCTCTTCATGAAGAAGCAGAAGTAAATGGATAAGCAAAGGATAAATGGATTTCCAGCCCTAAATCGCTTGCAGAAGCTCTGCTACTAAATGTATTTTAAAATGGCTATCCCTACCTGACAGCTTGCTGTTTAATCTTGCGACAAAGCAAGCGGTGGCTTGTTTTTAATAACGGCAAGAACAGGAAAAGCCATGTAAACAGGGTTCGTTCCCAATTAGTGACAGTGAACCGAAATACAAATAAAATGTTACCGGGGTTCAGGAATTAAGTGTGAACCCTGTTAATAATCCATTAACATTAAAGGTATATATGAATTAAACGGGAACAGAAACACCGGCAGTTTATCCGGGTTTAGATTAAGATTAACAATTTAAATTAAAAGCCCTTTTCACTAATCTAATTCAGCATTTTAATTTTATTATATAGTAATTATAAACCAAAAAAAAATGAGTTTATACATATTTAAATAATTTAGATAATGCAAATTTTTATTTATTTTTTTAATTTTAGTTTTCCCCAAAATTTTTTTTTATTTGTTGCCAAGGCAATTTTTCCTTTATTAATATATATATGTTTATATTAATAAACCAATAAAAGTAATTTTTTAGTTAATAATTTTAATTTATTCTCATTTTGAAAATTAAACACTGAGAAGAATTTCCGAGCTTTAATATTTACAATGCAAGAAAACCAAGCAAAAGAAATGGTGAATGAAGGCTTATTTTTTAGCTTTTTATTAAATAAAACATTGGGTAACAAACCCAATGACATTAACAACATCACACCTTAATCAACTTTTAAAACTTTAAATAATTTTAATTGTAATGTGCTTCCATTTAAGTTCACAACCAAACACCGGAAAATTCACAAACAAACTTTAATATACACATAGACAATCACGGAAACACCAGAAAACAACAAACCGACAAACACTATAATCTCTTATAAAGATAACTTAAGCTAAATCAACACACCTGGATCACAAAACTCAGAAGGGGAAACTGGGTCACAGGGAACACATGGGGAGCAAAACACACACAAAACAGTCCCAATCCTGACAGTAAGTAGCGGATTGAAACTTTTTATGGCAGCCAATTTTATTTCCCAGAGCTTCATTGAACCCAGAAGATAATTTTTAAGTTGCCATATTTTAAACTTTTAGCTTTTCAGCATTTTTCTATTTATTTAATTCCATGGATAATGTTGCATCAAAATTTTGTTTTTAATTTAATTAATTATTGTAGTGCAGTTTTTACCCTCCTTTTTCATCCTTCAAAATGTTGGACCAAGTTTCTAAATAGATTGTTGTCCAGTTATCATCTTAAAAATTGATACTGCATATTTGATTCAATGTTGTGCAAATGTATTAACATTTGCCACTCTGATCAAATGATTGGTAAAGACAGATTAAACTAAAAAAATATTGTTTGATATTGGAAGTTTGCAAAGTCGGGTGCATTGCATTGTATACACAGTGTGTCAAAATCTTTTATTTCTATTTATTTTAGAATTAAGAAGCGACAAAAATCCAGTTTTCCCTGATAATGGCGTTACGAACAAAGGTTTAGTATGGGATGTAATTCCAGCTTGATACATTGCGTGTCAGTTTCTTTTCCCTGGTGTCTTCTCTTCAGTTGCACTTTCATACTCAATTAGCAGTTCTTAACTGGACTCACTACATATAAATAAATTCAGAGACCGGTAATGCCAAGGCTCAGGGCTTTAATTCCCTCTGGCACTTCAGTGTGCAGGAAGCTGGCAGTGAGCTGACTCCTGCTACACGCAGTGATGGACTGCTGGGCTTTGACACTCTGAAGCGATGGCTGCTGTCAGGATTGTGTTATGTGAGTGTGCATGTGGGTGTGCCATCTCTTTATCAAGCTGAGAAGCAGTCTCACAGTATGTGACTCCACAGACAGCCCGTTGCAAATCAGCCGCCGTTTGATGCAGGTCCGGTGGTCTGAGGGGTCCATTACAGTCTCTCCCTGCCTCAGCGAGGGCAATGTCAATCACCTCTGAGGATCATACATCTGCCTCTGCTAGATTTAAATCTGAGATAGAAAGGAACAAAGGGAAATGGAGCAGATACACACTCAAACACATTTGTAAAATATATGATATGCTTGTTTCTTGTTTAGTTGTTTCTCTTGCGCACATTTCAGTTGATTGAATATGCATTTATCTTCTGTAAAATTAGTTTGATGACAGATTAGGGATAGTTCATCCAAAAACAAAAATTATGTCATCATTTTCTCACCCTCAAAACTAATGTTGTCTAGTCTTGTTTTGGAGACCCTTCACTTTCATCACATGGACAAAAATTGGTTTAAATGTTCTTCAAAGTGTATGAAATGAAAAGTCTGGGCACTCCTTTCCTTGCAATTGCATTAAATTGTAACTAAAAAAAGGCAATTAATATATAAAAAAATGCAATAAAAGCTGTCTGCATGACTTGTGTGCAAGTCTTCTGAACTCATGTGATAGCTTTGTGTGAGAAACAAAGAAAAAAATAGGTCATTATTCACTGATAATCTTCCTCTCCAGAGAGCTGTTATTGAGTCAGTGAAATGACTTAAGAACGAATCATTCAGAGAGGTTTTGTGAATCAGGTCAGTTGATTAATTTAAAAAGATTCAGTTATAAAAAATGATTATTTCATGAATCAGACAATGTTACTTCTCTGAACAGGTGTTCAGATGTTTAGTAAATAACTGTTTGCCACTCAAAGCTATCATATTGCTTCAGACTTGGTATATAGAGCACAGGTCATATGGATTGCTTTTTGAAACATTTATGGTGCTGTTACAATTGTTTTATGCTTGAAAGACATGATGGTGAGTTCACCCACATTTTTGGGTGAACTATCCATTTAAGCTTTGAATTTATTTGGTCTATCAGTCTGGTTTCTTATTGTTTTAGCATATATCTACCCTTTTAAATATTTTTTTTGGCTGCCAAATAAGTTTAAATATGAATTATTGTATGGCGTAAACCTGCATACTGCATCATGCCTCATTCAGAGACTCGGACTGCATTATGGCACATACTGTGTAACAAATACATGGCATCAGAGATGTCTGCATCAGTAAATTCAATCAGACACAAGCACATGATGGCCTGCATAACTTAGACTGAGCACAAACACAATCTGACACTAATGCACCTCATGCCCTTGCAGACCTGCAGCAATAATCTTGTACAAATGGTGAGCCATTTGAACTGTGAATACAAAAGCTTTAACAGAGCTATTGGATTTTAAAACTTAATGTTATTGGTTTACAAGCTCATAATTAGCTACATTAAAGGTGAAGTGTGTCATTCTTTCGATGCTAAAGCACTACTTCCCAGTTTAATGTGCACAAATGTCTATAATTAAGCCATTGTGTGTTTGCTTAAAGGAATAGTTCAACCAAAGATAACAATCTTGTCACAATTTACTAACCTCCACACCCGTATGACTTTTTTTCTGCAAAACACAAACAATATATTATAAGAGAAAAAAACTCTATTTTTTTCTTGAAAAGAACGTTGGACCCATTGAACCTATTAACTTTCATTTAAAAAATTCTGATCAATTTTCTATGTATCTTCTTGTGTGTTCTGCAGTAGAAAGAACATAATTCAGGTTTGAAACAACATGAGGAAGATGAGAAAAAAAGACTAAATTTATATTTTTAGGTGATATATAGCTTTAATTGTTATGTCATGTCAACTTATTGCTCAGCCAATGGCGTGCGTTTGGTAGAGTTGTGTGGAGAGGAAGGGCATTTAATTTAGCTTTTGACATGAACAACCCAAATTTGGTAAGGCAGCAATATGCTGAGGTGCAAAGAGTATCAGTCTCTATTGGTAGTATAAAGTATAAAAAGGATTTGTGCAAAGAAAATGCTGCTGTTTTCACTTACTGTAAACAGCATCTATTGTTATTTGCACATAGTGCAAATTACCTCTGCCTTAATTTTTAAGTTCATGGGCTGTCTGTAGCCATAAAGTGGGGAGGGATTATTTTAGGACTGCTATTATTTTTTTGATCCATCATTCAGTGATTGTGTTAATGCATTCTGAAGTATTGTGATCCTGTGTTATTTCCAATGCCTGACCATTTAATGAAACCATTAACCTCTGTTTGATTGAAGATAAAGAGCATCCGTTCTGATAGAATTCAGCATGATGCTCAATGGTCGCAAAGTTGCCCACCACCTCCTTGTTTCCCAGGACGCAAAGTTTTGGCTATTGGTAAACCATCAAAAGACATCAGATCAAAACGAGTTAGCGTTTCTATTCTGAATCGCGGAAGAATTTGTCCGTTCCCACCGTCTGATTCCTCTAGAATACACGCAGGCCTCCTCGCAGTGACCTTTCCTTTGATTTGGGTTCTGTTCAGGTCAACCACTGTTAAATAGAAGAAAAGAGAAAAAGATCAGACAGGAGCAGGGCTTTCATCCACAAAGGTTCAGAATGCGAGAGAAGATCATGCGTTTCAATTGAGCGAACAGTCCATTGATGGTTCCTGCCCATATCGGCCTCTTTCTCATCCCACCATTGCTTTTCTTTTTTTTCTTCCAGATTATCAAGGACCAGAAGCTCTTTATCATCGTGGGTGGGATGTTGCTGATTGATTTGTGCATCCTCATATGTTGGCAGATCGTGGATCCCCTGAAGAGAACTGTGGAAGAGTACAGCTTGGAGGCGAGTTGATTGCTTATTATTAATGTTGTATATAACGATTCAGCAGAATCCCTCGACCTGGTCATAATGGTTAATCAATCCCAACTAAATCATAGTCACAGGGAGCTGGGATCATTGGGGAGTACGTAGCGGCCAAGGTTTTATTACCATCTGCGTTATTTTTGGTTCAGGAAGTGAGATGTCCTGCCCCACCCCCACATCCATGGCGGTTGGGGATGCAAGCCAGCTGAAATGTGGGACATTGGCACAATTGCTTGGAAAAAGAGACACTTGGACGGGCCCGTCCTGTGCTGACACACAGAGGGGGAAGTGTGTGATTGAGCAGGGTTTCAAAACAGGCTGGACAGTTTGAATGTCTGCTTGCTTTAGTCATGTGCATTCAGTCATGTGCGTTCATGGACTTTAGTCAGATGTTGTCGCAAATGATTAGACGTGTTTAGCTGGAAGCAGAGCTAAAATGGACAATGTCAGGCCTGATTGTGTAGTGAATGGTTGTTAAAGTTACCTTGATTTGTGTTTTTTAACTTAAAGGGATGGTTCATCAAAAAAGGGGATTTTGGAGGTGTATGATCCCTGTACTTAGTGTGTTAGAGAGTAAAATGGTGACTAACAGGCGATGTGGCTGAGTGGACTTTGCTGTCACAGCGATGGAATCATGGCCGCTGTCTCTCTGGAGAACTCTTGCCGGATAGATTAGTGCAGATTGATTGGTGCTAGGAAAGGGCCCATTAACTTTCCATTCACTCTAGGGTGTTTAGACAAGCTTCTCCTTCCTCCTCTTCCTCATCCTCTATTATATGTAGTTTAGTTCAGTCCATTAGCATTTCTCAGAGGTCAAATTGTTGAGAATGGTTGTATTTGACCATATATTTGGGCTTAAAACAAACCAGTGGCATTCACATGGATACAATCTGATGCCAGTATTTACTAGTGACTGTTGGGGACAGTGATTTGTGGTCCGATACTGTTGAGTTGAGTAGACACAACTATTAGTAACCAGCAGCACAGCAATTTGGCAACCCATTAACTGTTGAATCTCTGTCAGTGCCAATAATAATCACAGCAATTTTTTTGTCTCTGGAATAAACTTTTGTTCACTGCTGCAGGACACTGGGTATGTGTTTATTTAAAATTAAGTAATGTCTGTGAGGTTGGAGACAATTACAGTGGACAGTTTGTCAGAAACTTGAAACAGAAGAATGTAAACAGATCTGAGCACAGCGGACAGCATTGATGTGAACGGCAAACTTCTGTGTTTAGAGATTCACAAACTGCTCTGCTGAAAACAGGCTCCATTTCAGCTCCCTCTGATCCAGATTAAGAACTCAAACCTTACAAACATTTGTAGAAAGTAAAAAAAAATAATATTTTTTTAACTCGACCATATGTCCTGCATAGAGCGCTGCCGGTATAAAAAAGAACTTGCAGAGGATTTTTAAAGTTGTATACCTGTTCTTTATTAAAGTGTATGAGGGTGGTTGTAAAGCAGTGCCTTGCAGTGTGACATGCTTTATTTCTTCCAGAACTATTTTAAACAATAGTTTATAGTAGTCAAAATAAAATTCAAAATTATTTATGTCAGTCATTAAATGTCAATATCAGTGATATTGATAAGTGATTGTCAATATCATTAAAAAAAGTATTAAATCAAAAGTAACAGTAAATACATTACTATGTATATTTCAAATAAATGCTCTTCTTTTGAACTTTCTATACATCAAAGAATCCTGAAAAAAATAAGCAGCACAGCTGTTTTCATCAATGATAAGAATGAATGTTTCTCAAGCAGCAAATCAACATATTAGAATGATTTCTAAAGGATCGTGTGACACCGAAGACTGGAGCAATGATACTGAAAATTCAGCTTTAAAGGGGTCATATGATGCTATTTCAAGTTTTCTTTTCTCTTTAGAGTGTTGCAAGCTGTTCTTGCATAGATGATATCCCTAAACTTGCAAAGACTAAAGTCTCAAACCCCACTAAAACGGCTCATTCAAACACGCCCCCTCATGTCAACGTCACGATGTGGAAATATTTGCTTAATGCCGCCCAAATGTTCACGCAAAGAAAGAAGACGTGGTTTCAGTAACCGCAGTAGTGTTGATGCAGCAGTGTCAGGGAGAAACTGTGTTTCTAGGTGAAAGTAAAAGCACTTTATTTGGCCTTCTGACAGTAGATGCAATTGGGAATCACTGGTTAAGATTTGTTTACAGCGGAACAGTACAACCCAAATGTTCGAATTTGTACAACACATTTTATGGACAACAGTTTCTTGAACCTAGTAGAGTTCAAGGCTGGCTTTGCACGAAGGCTATTTCAAAAAAAAAATTAAAAAAAGGTGAATTCCGACTTTGCTCCGACAATCTGGCGCTTCAGCAACTATAAGTATGTTTTGTCATTAGTTCAAGTATTTGATATTGACTGTTCAAATGGGGAGTTTTGCGTGTAACGCGTGTTTGTGTGTTTGTGTGTGTGTGTGTGTGTGTGTGAGGGGAACAGGGTCACATCACAGCGGCGAGTACAGCCCGTCAGAAATAGTCATAACCGCGGCTTGTTTACTGCAAATACATACGGGTATATTCACTGTGTCTGTCACGCGACTCTGTTCCCCTCTCGGCTTGAACTGATAAAACTAACTTGAAAGCTGAAGCTCGCGATTATGGTAAGTATGCTTGTGGTGTTCGGCCAATCACAATGCACTGGGTCAGTTGGCCAATCAGAGCAGACTGTTCTTTTTGGAAGGAAGGACTTTGTTGGAAACGAAGGGTTTGAGAGAGGCGGGGCATAGAGGACCTACAATAATGTACAATATTTGAAAAATAATGTGTTTACATATTCTGTTACACCAAATACACAAAATAATGATCTTTAAAATAGCATCATATGACCCCTTTAACATCACAGGAATAATTACATTTTAAAATATATTAAAATACAAAACAGTTATTTTCAATATATGTGTTTATGATCAAATAAATGCAGCCTCAGTGAGCAAAAGACACTTCTTTCAAAACATTGACAAATCCCACACATCTCTAGATCTGTAAAGCATCAAAATAGTTGTAGAACTCATAGTAAAATAAAGACTATAGTTTGTTGATATTTTATTTTTCACCTACCCACAAACAGAAGTATCAGAGCAAATGAGCTTTTCAGGTCATAAATAGCTTGCCAAACAAAACAAAATGTCTCTTTCTTCCCTTATGGATATCGGTATGCGTTATAGAATAGAGAGAGAATGTGAGTGTTGGTATAATGTAGATCCTGAGTGTTCCTCTGGTCTGATGAAGGACAAACTGTGGAGGGACTGATTAGCATTCAGCAGGTCTCTCCTGCAACGCTCACCGTTCTGTCTCCTGTTCTTGTGTCGATGCTGCAGCAAGCGCAGTCTGCCTGCACGCAGTATTGCAGTGTGGCATTGCCATGGCAACAGCCAAGGTTTCTGACACCCATAAACCAGCGCTGTCACCGCTGATCCCCAAGACAAAAATACAGGGAAAGGCTTTAGACAGGTGCTGTAATGACGGGTACCTAGAAATACACACACTTAATGACATGTAAAGTATGTCGAATTTTTCTAAGATGTTCAGTATATCTTGAACAAACTAAATTCGGAAACTAAGAGTAGATTAATATGCTCCTATTCTCGTAATCCAAAGAAGAAAATACGTTTACTCTGAGGGCGAATTCACAAATTGCATGCAATATTCCAGCGCAAAAACCCACTTCTTATTCAATTACCACCCATAATACAGTTAACCAGTGCTGATATATTGCTGCATTGTGAATATTTAAATTGTCATTGTCATATTTTTTTAGCACAAACATACCTGCTTTCTATTTAAATTAGGCTCATTATAGCGCCTTATTCACACAAGTAAGCTCTGTTTACCCGCTGTAATTAATGGTGAGGTATTCCTGCCTGTAGAAACCAGAAGGTAAACAGAATACTATTTAAAAGAGACGTTTGTGTATATTTTCTATCAATCATTGCAACAGTAATCCATCAAAATATGATGATGATGATACAATGATGAAGAAAAACATTAAAACACGATGTGTGTCCAGATTGCTGAACACAGAAAAACACAGGAACTCTCGTTTATTGCTGCTCACATGCTGCATAGTCTTCCTGAGTGAAAGTGAGCCGTCTGTCAAATTGTCTGAAGTGTTCAAATCCCAGTTTTCTCACTCTCTGTGTCAGACTTAGGACAGGCAGACAACCATGAGTCACCAGGTCTTTTCATGTGCAAATGCTTACTTTAAAAGAAACCTTTAATACAGGAAATAATTGGTCTAAACATGTGTGCTTCCATTATGGAGTGACTTAGATAGAGGTCTGGAGTGTGCTGGGTTCTGCTCTGACTGTACAGCTGGATCCACTTTGTTGCCAGGGGATCCAATGCATAGGCACACATATTCTAGCATTTGGGGTCATTTATTTGGCTTCTGTTCATTTTATGTTGAAATAATGAATCACACTTTTATGCATACATACATTTTATACATACATACTTTTATGAACCACATTTTGAAACATGAAACATCAAGTGCCTCAAATGCTAGAATTGTACAAAAGTAAAAAAATAAGTAGCTCTAAAAATTTTATAATTCAGTTATTTATCTATTCACATTCATTTTTGTTTTTACATTTATTTAAAATCTATAAGAAATATATTTATTTACTTACATGAACTGCACATGTCCAGCAGTATGGCTTGACAGATTTAGCAAATGCATACATTTTTATAAGATTTCTCCTTTAAATTACAGTGCTTTCATTCAAACCATACCATATTTTAACAATCTCAGTAGGACATGTAAAGGGATAGTTCACTCAAAAATGAAACTTCTGTCATTAATTTCTCACCCATGTAGTTTCAAACCTGTAAGACCTTCGTTCACCTTCGTAGCCCACATTAAGATATTTTTGATGAAATCCAAGGGCTTTCTGTCCCCCCATAGACAGCAAAGCAACTGACACATTCAAGAACCAGACAGGTAATAATGACAGTGTTAAAATAGTCTTGTGACAAAAGACAAAATATGCCAAAATACTGGGGATTTAAGATTTTACTATCAATTTTGGGGACATGTGATGTCAAAAATGTGATAAGAAAATCAACTCAATGTTTTTATTTGAATTGTCAGGGCTCTCGGGCAGGTCATTTTTGTTTTCTTTTGTTTTCTTTATTTATGTAGTCTCTGCTTTTCCCCTAATGGGTTGCCACATGCATTATGTATCTGTAAAGCTATCTGCAGTGTGGGGGAGCCACTATATGTTTTATGTACCCTTGAAAAACATCCTTTTATTCACTTCTGTTTAAGAATGTCTCGGTTAAATCTCGTAATGCAGGGATGAAAAGCAATCTGTCCATTTTTGTCCTCCTCAGCCCATTTTGTGTATGATGTGTTTGGATATTTGCAGAAGTATGTTTGTGGGTGGTATGTGTGTGGGGAGGGTGTGTGTGTGTGTGTGTTCCCTTCCGCACTCCTCCATTGATCATGTGTGAGGAACAACAGGGAAACCTTGCTTTCAGGAGCAACGGAATCATGTGGCCATGGTTATTATCTGTCGTACCCATCAGTCATTTCAGCAGGAGCTGGTTGAGGCTCTGCCTATGTAGCTGTAGTAGATGGGAGATGATTGATGGCAGTTTATTGAGTCTATATATACCATAATCCTGAATGTGTCTTTGTTGAATGTTTAATGTGACAGGTCCTATTAGAGGCATGTGTTTTGGCCTTACCGCTAAGCTTTATGAAATCCAGTTTTCTCCTCATGATCCAAGAAAGTGTCTCTCTCTCTCTCTCTCTCTCTCTCTCTCTCTCTCTCTCTCTCTCTCTCTCTCTCTCTCTCTCTCTCTCTCTCTCTCTCTCTCTCTCTCTCTCTCTCCATTTCCCTTAAATCATTCTGTCTTCCCATTGTATCTTGCATTCATGTGGTCTAGATAAGCAGACTATGTCTCTTGGCTCACTGTTGCTATGTGACTGCTGATTGAGGATGAGGGGGATGCAATTTACCAATTAGAGGCCTTTTACATTAAATATGGTGTCAAGGGTTCCTGTAAGGGCCATCTGATGTACAGATTCTTAAGGGCCTGAGACCCCTGCTACTGAAGACGACATTGTTTATGCAGCTACTGCAAGAGATTTGGAGCTCTCTGAAGCCCATTTATTATGCACTGACATGCCAATGGGGTGAATTCAGGTCAGATTGGCCAATCTTGATGTCTCAATGGCAAAATTGAAGTCCAGTTTTTCTCAGTTCTCCCTAGAATTTTTGGTATAATTTAATGGATAACTGCATACTTTATTATGCTCACCAAGGCTGCATTTATTTGATCGAAAATACAGTAAAAACAGTATTATTGTGAAATATTATTACAATTTAAAATAACTGTTTTTTTTTATTTATTTAAAATGTATTTTATTCCTGTGATGGTGAAGCTGAATTTTCAGCTCCAGTCTTCAGTGTCACATGATCATTGTGGTACTCAAGAAACATTTCTTTAAACATGGTACATTTATCTGACTAAACTGCAGAGAATTATGTTTATTTTTCTTTCCACAGTTATTATTTCAAGCATAACTCTTTCTCTTTCATGTACTCACATGATGCAGCAGAACGCATGGTCTTTAAAATGTACAGTGAATCTTCACATAAGACAAAGCATGATGCCTTATGTTTTGAGTTCTATCGTAACAGTACATTTAATAATCAATCTGTGAGGCACTGAAAAAAAAACAGCAAGACCATGATACAGACGCCTCGAGAAGGGTCTGGCTGTAGACTTGCACTTGCACTCTTAGACACTTGCGCTACCGCGAGTGACGTCACTTGCAGTCTTTAAAATTGTTATTTTGTTCTATTTATTTATTTTTATTTTTATTTGTATCTCTCAACATTTTACAACAGTAGCCAGGTGGTGAAGACAAGAAAAAATAAACTAAAATACAATGTCACTTGCAATCGCTGCTTGCACTTTCCACTACCTGCGACGTCACTTGCATTCGACACGAATCGTGAGTGTTTTGCAAATGGAGACAAGACGCTGTCATGGTTAAATGATTAAAATTAATTTAATATCATAACATACAGGATCCTGCAAGTCATCTATAGGAGAAAAAGCAAGACCTGCAAATCTGTGGTTACAGAACAGCAGAATATAAACGCAATGCGCAGTTTCTCGTTAAGTGTTTTCCTTCTGTAGAAAAAAAGAAAATGCAATATTGCTTAAGTGTAATTAAAAGATAAGATTCGATGAATTATTAAATGTAGGAAAGGCAGGACGGCCATGTTGTGATTGTAATCAGGTGTGTGTCGTGACTGGTGACTGTGATGGATCCCTGACACCTGCTTGTACATTAATTATGTAACGTTTTATTTTAATAATAAAGAGAAACATATTGAGTTTGCTCTTCATCATCTTAGTCCATTATGCCACATTATCCCACTTTTTGCAGTATGGGAGGAAAATACTATGTATATATACATTTTATTAATAAACTGTATATTGAATTTGATCTTTTAATAGCACTATCTAACATCTTAATACATTAAGCCATTTTAGGTGTTTATGATTTTCTAGGGGAAGTTTAAAAGCACATTGCCTTCATTTTTCTGCTGTTCTGTAGTCACGGATTTGTGGGTCTTGTCTTTTTCTCCTACAGATGACTTGCAGAACCCTGTATGTTATGATATTAAATTAGTTTTAATCGTTTAACCACCACAGCATCTTGTCTTTATTGGCAATGCACACGATTCATGTCGAATGCAAGTGACGTCGCAGGTAGCGTAAAGTGCAAGCAGCGATTGCAAGTGACATTGTATTTTAGCTTATTTTGTATTGTCTTCACCACCTGGCTACTGTTGTAAAGTGTTGAGAGATTTAAACAAAAGATAATCAATAAATAGAACAAAATATAAAAGATTGCAAGTGACGTCACTCGTGGAAGCGCAAATGTCTGAGAGTGCAAGTAATGAGAGGGCAAGTGCAAGTCTGCAGCCAGACCCTATTGGACTCATTGCTACCATACTAAAAATGTAAACAAAACAATTTTAATAAAAAAATCAGCAACCTTGAAGAATACGGTGAACTACTTTGTCTGTCTCTCCTTCTCTCGCTCTCTTCTGGTCCTGAACAGACACTCTCAATCACGGCCCCAGACAGATCCATTACACTCAGCTCTACAGCTCCTCACAAAGAAGTTAATCCATTAGTGTATGTGTGTGTGTGTGTTGAGAATGAGAGAGCGAACATGAGGGCATGTAATAGAAAAAAGATGGAGAGAAAAACACTATCTCTGTGTCCTCCACGTGCCTATCTTACAGCTGTTTTAAGCAGTCATCATGCAGATGCATGTTTCTGTCTCTGTGTGTGTGTGTGTGTGTGCGCTCTGTTTAGCAGTTCTTAGCAGGCACTGGCAGTAATTACCATAGACCTTGTATAGTGTCCATAGTTTCACAGATAAATCACGAACAGCAGATTCCTTCATTTCTTTAATAGTTTAATATAGCATTTTCAAAAAAATAGTAGATATCATGATTCCGGGGAGCTAAATTCATCCCAATCCCCCACTAATCACTATCTATAAACATGTTTTATCTTTATTAACAATACACTACACTATCTTTATTAACATGTCAAAACATTAAATAATGAAATTATAGTTTATTATTTTTTTATAATTTTTGAAAAACTCTACATAATATTAACAATTTATTAATGAACAAATGAAATGAACAAAATCGCTTAATTTCAGGTCAGACATGTCTGAAAGATTTGCAGTTCAGTAAGTGAGTCGGATGGTAATTCAATAATTGTTTTAATGGATTCAGTCAGTTAATTAAGTGAAGGATTCATCAGACTGATTCAAACTAATATAAGTTGTATTAATGATATGTCATTATATGACGCATTGAGTAGGAATTTGGACTGTGAATTAATATTTTTTTATCTTAATAATTACATGGGATATATATATATATATATATATATATATATATATATATATATATATATATTATATATATATATATATATATGGGATGGCATGAGGGTGGAAAGGATGGAGTTTCCTTTTAATCCCTTTCCCTGCCATTTTGTGTGTGTTCCGCTGCACTGCATTATAATTGTTGTTGCTGCACTAGATATGTGTTTGACCTCTGCCTTAGCATTCTGTTTTTTTTTCTCCCTTTAACCAAACTTCTGTATGTCTGTCAGAAAAAAAGTACTTCTACGTTTTTAATACTTAAGTACAATTTAAAGTTGTACTATTTTACTTTTACTCAAGTATGTTTTTGACCAGATACTTGTACTTTTAATTGAGTAAAATTTTCACTGAGTATCTTTACTTTCACTTGAGTAAGATTTTTGAGTACTTTTTACACCTCTGATGTGAAGTTATGAATCTTTGCCTATGGGCCTATTAATACAAATGATTGCCACAGGTGGGTCTTTCAGCACTAATATTAAGGAAGTGTTGAGTAAATGTGTGTTTATAATTAAAAACAAAAAGTTAAAATAATGGCATGTTCTGATAACATGCATATGGGGCAGATCAATGTGATCTCATGATAGTTTGTATGTATTTTACGTAAAATCTGGTTCTATAAAATGTACATTTACTTATGTTTTTACAGGCACTAAAACGTACAATACTGACATATTTTCAGCATCTAAACGTACAAATGAACTGCTCTTTTCCAAAACGCGATAAATGCCAAATAAAAAAAAAAATGAGTTCGTCATGCCATTTTGCTGTGTACTGAACCTATTCACTGCTCCATCAATGTTTCATGCCAAATCGCTATATTTCCTTGTTTAAAATGTACTGCAAGATGCAGTTCTTTTCCAAACCGCTATAAGCGCCGAACCTGTTTTTAGCCTAAATGCGATATATCCTCTCGATCAATCAGAATTCGTTCGATGCAATCCAACACGATGGATGTAGAGAGGCTGTAGCCTTTGGCGTTCCTTGTTAGAGCGCCCGCATCCCGCACCGGAAACCCGGGTTCGAGACCCGTGATGGGCGGACCCGGGGGCTAACACAACACAAGGCTGGTGCGACCGGTTTATAGTATAAGTCCCTGATGTCATATGTTGCATGTTCTCTTTTTTTTTAAGACATAAACCAACATAAAAAAAATTATTTTTAGCGAATACAATACAAATACTTACGTATTTTCAGCATTTAAATGTACAAATACTTACGTATTTTCAGCATCTAAACGTACAAATACTTACGTATTTTCAGCATTTAAATGTACAAATACTTACGTATTTTCAGCATCTAAACGTACAAATACTTACGTATTTTCAGCATTCAAATGTACAAATACTTACGTATTTTCAGCATCTAAATGTACAAATACTTACGTATTTTCAGCATCTAAACGTACAAATACTTACGTATTTTCAGCATCTAAACGTACAAATACTTACGTATTTTCAGCATTTAAATGTACAAATACTTACGTATTTTCAGCATTTAAATGTACAAATACTTACGTATTTTCAGCATCTAAACGTACAAATACTTGCGTATTTTCCGCATCTAAACGTACAAATACTTGCGTATTTTCAGCATCTAAACGTACAAATACTTGCGTATTTTCAGCATCTAAACGTACAAATACTTGCGTATTTTCAGCATCTAAACGTACAAATACTTGCGTATTTTCAGCATCTAAACGTACAAATACTTGCGTATTTTCAGCATCTAAACGTACAAATACTTACGTATTTTCAGCATTTAAATGTACAAATACTTACGTATTTTCAGCATTTAAATGTACAAATACTTACGTATTTTCAGCATTTAAATGTACAAAACTGACGTATCGATGACATCTACAAATGAATCCTTATGAATATTGAAATTGCGGCATTAATTTTATTATTAGTTGTTTTTTGTTGTCATATTAATTACCTTATTTTCAATTGCATCATTAAATTGTTTACTCATTTACTTAATTTGAAATTATAATGTTTTGTTTTGTTGTGTGATATCTACTGCCAGCTCGTTTCCAATAAAAGGCCTACATAATGTTAAACAAGACTTCACTTTAAACCTTAAAATAAATAATATTTGAAATCGTTTAACCTTTACTTGTAATATTTGCCATGGGCCACAAAAAGCGTTTTCTTCGACATGCTGTGACTGACAATATAACTATAAATATAAATACACCAAAACCCCAACATAATTACGAAATTATTTTTTTTATTCATGCACTGTAATCTAGATCCTCATAATCCATACGACTGCGAGGAACAAACCCAAATCCAAGCTTTTATTCACCGATCTTCATCTCCATGCCGAGCAGCAAGTCCAGCAAAGCCTGCGCTGTCTGATGCACTCGTTACGAATTCAAATGTTGACGCATCAAAAGACAGGTTTTACGGTAGGATAATTCATCACAGATTGCGACATGCCGTGTTTCTGGTGAGGTGTGTGTTTGAATGATGCAAGCACGCATGCCTTAATGAATTCACTCACTAAGAGCGAGAGGATCAGGTAAAAAATATGGATAATATTTTCACAATAAATTCTGCTCTGCACCTCACACAAACCTGGTGTATTCTGCCAGAGAGGACTACGGCTGCAATGTATCGTCATTTAGATTACTTTTGGTAGCATTATTGCTTTTTACATTTTTGCAATAAATAAATTATTGTAATTGCATTTATCTGGCTGTCGTGTTTTTCGACCTAAGCATAGGTATTTTTTTTACAATATAAGATGTAGGAGTGGGATTAACAACTATACAAATATTTGTAATGCTATATTGTTACTAAAATGGTTATTTTCCTGCATATTTCGGTCAATTGTGTTTAATATCCTTTTATATTCGCTATAAAATGGTTAGGGTTTAGTTTGGGGGTAACGTTAGTTTAAGGGGTCTAAAATCTAAATTGCTTATTAATAAAATGATAAAAATGCATATTCGCTGTAAAATGGGTAGGTTTAGGTTTGGGAGTAATGTTAAGTTAAGGGGTCTAAAATTGAAATTTCTAATTAATAAAATGATAAAAATGCATATTCGCTGTAAAATGGGTAGGTTTAGGTTTGGGGGTAACGTTAAGGGGTCTAAAAATCTAAATCGCTTATTGATAAAAATGCATTGATGCGAATATCTTAATGATATATTAGATACGTAAATATTTTTTAGCTAAATATACGTATCTATTTGTATGTTTTAAATGTTAAAATACGTCTAAATTGTGAGTTTCAGCATCAATAAAAATTTACAAAAATGTAAGTTGTGTGCTTATAAATGCATTAATACCTACGTATAAACATGAAACCAGGCTGAACAGATGGACCAGCTGTTCATTAGCGAGTGGCAAAGCAAGGGCAGCAGTGTGAGCTGCATTCTGCTCTTTCGTGTGCACATCTTTCTTGCTTCATCAGCAGTGTGGTGGCAGGGAGCATACAGATGTCGGGTGCACAGCAGAGATGAGTCCTTGAGGAGATGCTGTTCTCTTCTCGTCCCGTGGGGAAAAAGTGGAGCTCGAGGCAGATATCATCCGTTAACTCACCTGCTACAGATACGCACTCTATTGGAGCAAGATGGAATGGAACGACAGTGTCATGGCTGGTCAACGTCACACCGTCGCGTGCGACACAGATCACCCTCCTGTGTCCCCCGAGGCATCCGGGACTCCACTGACTTGAGGCTCAGCTAATTAAACCCTCAGCGGTGGCAGGGGAGCTGGCTGGTTGCCAACCCACCTGGGCATAATGACGCACACAGCTGGTGACATGAACCAGAGAGCAGCGATCATGCGATCTGCCCTCTCTGAGTTACGGCAGCTCTTATAAAGAAGTGTTTGCTCATGGTCGCCTAAGACGCTGGCGGCCACCATTCCTTGAATCCATTGCTATAACGGCAACGAGAAAATTATGTATTCATCCATACATCATGTGATTTTAAATAACAGTGGTAGTGTTGAAGTGTGGGTGTTGGTTATCTACTATCAGGGTGATGAATGGAAGTCAGATTTATTTGTGATCTGATCTGATAATATTTGCTCTGGATTTGGAAATAGTCCACTTCTTTAGAGGTGGCAGTCTGGGTAAGAGGTTTTGTACAGGGCTTGGATGCAGACCTTGGGATTTATTGCTCTGATTTGTGGCCGTAATCTGATCTTCCTAATTGGTAGACTTGAAATTAGGTGATATTCTTAAAATTGCATTATTTGTGGTTCTTGCTAAGGCACGTTATACACTAACCCTAAGTATTTAAATTTTCCCATCTCACGTTTGTTCACCAGACTAAATAATACCTTGAAAAATGTGGTTTGTTGTGCTATTGCTTTTCAAAGCATTTGACCTTATGATTTTCACATGGCAGATCTTAAAAGAGGCTAAATGTCCTATGGACCTATACAATGTCTCTACTGGACAGTGGCCTTCAAGGACCGAAGTTGAAGAGTCTTGTCGCAAGCAAGCATTCAGAACAGCTTAGCATCATGGTGGCAGGTTTTGCTTCTTTTTTTTTTAACAGAAAATACTAAAATCCAGTTTAATTATACAATGCACAGTCCAAGAAACAGAAAATGGAAATTTGCTGCTCAGACACACTCATAATCTGTCGGCAGCTGTGAGGGGAACGTGTGTTTCTTTGTGCCCCACAGTTCATTACATTTAAGAGGCCTTAAGACTCAGATGTGTGCAGTGGAGGCTGGTGCTTATCCAGAGTGGAGAAGCACAGATGTCGCTTATCAGTTGAATTTAGTTGCTCCCAAAAGCTGCTTCAAAAACTGCTACTAAACAGTTCTTATTGAAAATTATTGGTTAGACTCAGAACCGCAGTATTTTCAAATGCTGGCAGGCAAGAGACAAGATTGTGAACGGCAGGCTATATGTTACTGCAGCCATATGGCTAAGCGATCTATGTAAGACTGAATTCCAGCTGTTTTTATTTTTTATTTTCATTGGTGGCACGTGCTGAAATTCACAACATCACTCTTGTTAATGGGATTTTGCATAAAGGTGCTGTTTGTATGTTAAGAAATATGCTAAGTTCACATACTTGTTTCTCCGAAAAGCAACGCTACTAAGAGTTATTCTAATTCTAAGCGCATGTTCTGTATCGGAAAGTCTGTTTTTGTTTTGGTCTGTGTGATTCCACCCACTGGCAGTTTATCCAATTTTACGGTGGACCAGTAATGCATAACACAACGAAATCTCCACAACACAACGAAATCGCCACAACAAAACACATAGGACTAATTTCATTGTGTTGTGCTAATTTTGCTGTGTTACGACTTCTTTCCATTATGTTGCCGCTTGTTTCTCTGTTGTGAATTCTGTTGTGGCTTTTTTCTATTGTGTTGTGCTAATTTCATTGTGTTGTGACCAGTGGTGGAAAGAGTACTGAAATGTTTACTTAAGTACAGGTACTGTTACATTGCTGAAATATTTAATATTTAACGAATTACCAAAAAATATTATTTCATATCTTTGCTTCTGGGTCCTAACGCTCTGCCAGATGCCCCAAGAAAACAACAAACTGTGCTAATATACACACACGATGTCATGTAATACTGAAAAATTATAACCCTAACCTTTATCTCCATACTGAAAACCCAGATGGCCAGACAGTGAGTAACTAAAAGTGTCTGCGACACTGTGAGCACAGAGACTGTAGTGTGCACAGCACATTTTTAAATGCTTAGCTTAAATATGTAATATTGATTAAATAGTGCTCATAAATGGCTGTTCAGATAGTAGTATTCTCAAGTGAAATGAGCAGAGACATCGACCCGGAAACTGCAGCAGGCTTACGTCAGACGTAAGAGGATTCTCCCCAAGGCTTCAAACTGACGTCATCAGAGCGAGAACGTCATTCCAGAGCGGAAGCAAATTTTCCGTTTTTTATTAAATATTATGACGGCAGACTATTTTTTTCCCGGTGTATTGACTTGCACGGTTTAACTATTCACCACAAGACTAGCAATGTGCACTAAAAAAGTAAGTAGGGTGTAGGGCAGTTTCCATTGTGCCATGCTAATTTTGTTGTGTTGCGGCTTATTTCCCTTGTGTTGTGCTATTCTTGTTGTGTTGTGGCTTGTTTCTATTGTGTTGTGTTAATTTCATTGTGTTGCAACTTGTTTCCGTTGTGTTGTGGAGATTTTGTTGTGTAATGTACTACTGGTTCACCGTAGTATTGCAACCATGGAAGCCAGCAACTTACAACTGACAACTGTGCTCGTTCTTGTTGCGTGTTCTCAATCCGGCAACCCGAATGAGCATAGAATCTAAAGAGGAGGGAGCAAGAGACAACAATCTCTAATATTTAGAATTTGGACTGCAGTACCCATTTTAATCTATCGCTATCCCGTAAATAATATGTCCTGCACCTTTAAATATTTGTACTGCTTCATTTCATCTAGTCTTAAAGCAATCACTGTGAACTTAATGCACATCACAGATGGATATCTCAGTGTGGTGGGAATGCCGTCAACCGTCTCTGCCCAGAGCACCTCTTCTTCCTGCTCTTATCAGCATCAGTCTGCCGCAGAGGCCTCCATTCCTCTCTGCAGTCCGGAAACCTAGAGATTTGAGAGCAAGTGCGAGGAGAAGGGAAAGGAAAGAGCCCTCAGGATCAATACACACACAAGCACTAGAGGAAATACATGGTGTGAGCGGAGATGTAAACCATATGGCACTATTAAACCCTACACCAGTCACTTGTGCAGCAGGCCATGGGAGTCCGTACACAAGTCTGCTCTCTCCCCCACGTTCCTCGACACACTCATGCACGGCTGCCTTCCTAATCACCGCTCCTCCACCTTGCCCTGTCCCACACAGAGCCTCTGTCCTTCAGGAATGTTTAGCCTGAGATTTCATACCTCAGTGATCCATGCCGCAGGTGTCTGCCGCACATATTTAACCCCGCCTTTGTCCCGTTATGGCTCTCTCCTGCATGATGAGGCAGTAATAACGCTATTGTGATCGCACTGGCGAATCCCTTTTTAGGAAAGCTGTGAAATCAAACATGTTTTCTGCTCACAGGATGCACACACACTCACACATGAAATGGCGATACGCAGCAGGTGATCGCAGAGTGAGCTGCGAAGCTGCGCGGGGTGGGAATAAAGGAGATAAATTAGATGTTAAAGGAGAAGGAGAGATGTGAATAATGAGAAAAGAGGGGAGATGGAGTGGAGGGAGGCGCAGCCCCCCTCCTGACTGCCATCTGCACATTCATTAACCTGCATGCCACAACATACTGCTGTGATGGGACGGGCCAATCAGGAGCCTGTGTGTGTGCGCGTGCGTGCGAGCGAGAGTGAAAGTGTTTGTCTCTGCTCATCTTCCAAATCTGTAATTAAGATTGCTTTTCTCTAAATGTTTCAGAACAACAAAGAAAGACTGCATTTTTAGGATTTTACATGATGTAAGAGGTGTTTGGAACTATTGTTATGTTTTATTAAAGTGCCACATTGCCTTTTCTAGCATAATACTTTTTGTGTTGGTAGAGATGTTTGTGTTAAGCAAGTGGGTAGGACAAAGGAGACTTCAGAGAGGTCTATGGCCCCTGATGCCCTTCACATGCACAGCTCCATGGGGCCAGAATAAGGCCACATCAAAGGGCTTCAAAGGGCCTCTGAAGCAAACACCTATTAATAACATCCAACAGGCAACAGGTTTTTTATGAGACAGCCACTTATATCTTTGTATGTATAATGTATGTGATTTGTATTTAAATCTTGCCAGTTTCAGCCACACAGCCTTTCTTAAAAACGTTTAATGTGAAAGTAAGCTGTTTTCTTTGAATGTGCATGACTAAATACTATGTGTGAGCCGAGGTAAATAACAAAAAGACTAAAGAAGTTGATTAAACGGTAAAACAATATGTGTGTAATTAAGTGTAATTTGTATAAACCAATTATTATAATAATTAAAATGTGACAAAAATGCCAGTTTGCAACCTCAATAAGCGTATACTGTTTTTTCACAGCTAGGGTTACGGTTAGGGATAGGCAGACACCAGAAGTATTGCACTGTAAAAAATGGTTGGACCCATTCTTACATTAAAATAAGGTATACGTGTTGCTTAACAACCAAACAGAAATCCTTCTTGGGGTAGTTATCACTTGGCACCAAACTGATGGTATTGAGGTATTTCTCAAAGTGGTGCAGCAGATTTTGACTGCATTCAAACCCCAAGATAAACTGTGGCATCTGAGACATTTGTGCACTTCTAGACCATATCCTTGTTCAAATCTTTAAATTTCAAAGGATATCTATCAAAATATTTTTTTTCTTATCTAGTAACCATCCTTATTGCAGCCATTGAATTGAACAAACAGTAAAAATGTGTACTAGTAAAGGAGAATTATCACCAATAGATCAAAGGTGCATCCCAATTTGTGTCCTTATGTACTATTCTATATTGTTTTGTAGTCTAAATACAATAATGTGAGTAGTGTTCACACTGAAAATTCCAAAAGCACAATTTAAATACCTAGATGATGCACTTAAAGGATTAGTTCACTTCCAGAATACAAAATTCCTGATAATTTACTCACCCCCATGTCATCCAAGGTGTTCATGTCTTTTTTCTTCAGTCAAAAAAAATTAAGGCGTTTAATGATTTTTATTCAAATACAGGTGCATCGCAATAATTTCGAATATTTGCATTATCCAATCACATTGAAAAGGTTGCACGTGGTTAGTTTTTCATCAGTGTACTCAGTGTATATATATATTGAATGTGATTTTTTAAAAATTTTAATGACTGATTGTTTTGCTAGATGAGACCCTTATTCTTCGGCTGGAATCGTCTAGAGCAGGGGTGTCAAACTCAGTTCCTGGAGGGCCACAGCCCTGCAGAGTTTAGATTCAACCCTAATTAAACACACCTGATTCAGCTAAAGGGGCAGTCGTGACTCTAATGGATAGAGTGTCGCACTTGTAACCCGAGGTTGTGGGTTCGAATCTCGGCTCCGGCTGAGGTGAGACCCTTGAGCAAGGCACCGAACCCCCAACTGCTCCCCGGGCACCTCAGCATCGGCTGCCCAGTGCTCCAGGTGTGTGTGCACTTGGATGGGTTAAATGCAGAGAACACATTTCACTGCTGGTTATACTCTGTATAATTGTGTATGTGACAAATAAAGCTCATCTGAGCTTAAATTTATTTATATTATTATATAATCAAGTCCTTCAGGCTTATTTGAAAACTACATGGTATGTGTGTTGGAGGAGGGTTGGAATAAAACTCTGTAGGGCTGCGGCCCTCCAGGAACTGAGTTTGACACCCCTGGTCTAGAGCCCTTTGAAGCTTAATTGAAATTGCAGCTTGGATCTTCAACCTGTTGGCTTCCATTGAAGCCATTATATGGATAAAAATGCTGGAATATTTTCCTCAAAAACCTTAATTTCTTTTCGAATGAAGAAAGCAAGACATGAAATCTTTGATGACATGGGGGTGAGTAAATTATTAATATTTTTTTATTCAATTATTTATTTAATTATATTTTTCAATTAAAGTTTGGAATTTAGGACACTTGTATTGAAGGGGTAAGGGCTATCAGACTCAGATAATGCATGACAAAATGACCTTATAAATTCCATACACTACACGGTTGAGTACACGTAATTTAGGACACAACTCAATTTGACTGCTTATCTTATTGCTGTGGTAATGACCACTGCATTTTTTAATTGTCATGTGTTTGAGTCTCGGCCTCTTCTGGTGTGGATGAGCAATGGTGTTATGTGTGGTTCTTTAATTTTGCTCCAGTTGGGAAATAAATTACTCATAGAAGGACAGGTGTGTTGTGGAGATGAGAACCCCAAATTATAGCAGGGAAAGATCAAATTTTATTCTGATATATAGTCAGTTTTGGTCATTTTGTTCCTAATTATCAACATGATCAGGATCTAGATGGAGATAATTGTCCCATAGCACCTACACATACTGTAATGAATGCATCAGAGCTTGGCAAGTATTGATTCTGACTGTAATTTGTTCCGCACTGCCATCTCGATATGGCCCATCCTTATCTAGAGAGTGGCTGAATGGGCAATTTGAATTTGGTTGCTTTTGCAATGACGATTGAAATCATATAATGCATAGACTAGAATGCTAGAGGTTCAGTGTTAAAGAGTGTCTTTTCTCTTTATCAGTCTGCTCTCTTATGCAATCACACAGACTGTCTGCCCGTTCCTCCTCCAGCTCTGAGATCTCGACAGACTTGGCCTGCAATCAGACCAGCTGTAATGAATTTATACTCCGCAATGGGTTTTGTTCCTTTTGGGATCCAGATCTGATAGTGCTGCTCGATGCACACGGTGCAAGTTTTCCGGTCCTTTGCAATTGTAGCTTGTCAGATTGTATGACCCCAGTGTGATCTTGAGTAAAAGCTTTGGCAAACTGTGCAACATCAGCATCATTTATATCAGAATGTATCTTATGCAAAGGAATAGTTCACCCACAAACAAAAAGTCTGTCTTCATGTATTCATCATCACGTTGTTGCAAATTTGACTGTTTTTTGGACCATGCTGATTTTCATTATATAAAAAAACTCATAATTTTTCTAAATGTCTTCCTTTGTGTTCTGCAGAACAAGGAAATTCATACAGGTTTAGAACAGAATACAGATTTTGTTCTACAATAAAATAATTATTTTTAAAAAATAATATTTTTTTGGTGATATGGATGAGGTTCAGATTTTTTCCTCTATTTGCTGTTGATGGTACTCTGTGGGTGATGTCTGCTCTCGTTAAGATTTTATGATGAATTAGCTTAAAGAACGCATGTATTTTTAATCATCCTGACTGGCGCCGAGAACACTGCACCATTCAGATCCACTTGCAGGAACAGCTTTTTTGATTAACCTATTTGATGAGCTTGTTTTCCGACATTTTCTTTTAATCTGAACACAAGCTATTTTTGTGTTTTATTGGTCCTAAAAATGATTATACAGAACAAACTTCTTACACAACATGCTCAGACTGTGTATTACACCCTGCAGCACAGTTTCTCTCTCTCCAGCCCTAATATGAAGCTGTGTGTTGAAGCTCACACCCCCAAAATGGTTCTGTGTTTGAAAGAGAGGCTGATTTGAAACGTGGGTCGATAGCACTAGCACCGCACAGACCTACTGAGCCAGATAACTCTGCCACAAACAGCTCTTCATTACTCTCATAAGACTTGAGTCTCCGTAAGAATGAAATGTGTCATTTGGCCGATATGAGAGGCAGGTGCTGCAGCCCGATCTGAGAGATTGGATCGATGTGACAGGCTGCAGGTGGTCCTTCATTACCACACGACTCCAAATGAGCTGATTTTTTTTTATTATTAGTCTTTGAGAGTAATTGTTAGATAATTTATGAAATGCTTGCTGTGTGAGATACAGTGCATTCTGAAATTCTGAGACAACGTTGAAAATCTGATATTTTATATCTTTATTAAAAACAGGTTTATTTGGAAGGAATTTGGAAAAATAAAAAAGTTCCTTTATTTTAAGGTGTCCTTGTTACAGTGTAATTATACATTTAACTACTGAGTAATATTAATTACATTATGGTTAGGGTAGGGATTATGACTAAAAACCACATGGTATACAAATATTTACCACAAATTTTATTATTTTATGTAGAGCCGGAAATACTAATTTGTTTGACTTTTTAACCTACATTAGAATGCAAATATAGTTATGGTACAATGAATGATATTTATTAAATAATACAATTTAATTAAAGTGTTTTATCTGGAAGAAATCTGAAAAATTTAGGAGTGAAAAAACTAAATATTTGGAGTTAAACAAATATTTATAATTCATGCAAAAATCAGACATTTTATTTTATTTAAACCTGAAAATAACAAAGTTTACTTCAAAATTATTTAGATACATAAATAAATAATCAAGCAAGCAAAAATGGATGCACCAAATACTACAACATTTTGAATGTCATGTTAATATATTGTTAATATTAATTTATATGTTTATATATATGGAGGGTAAAAAAACTGTAATTTAAATTTAAAACATTTTATTTAAAACTTTATTTTTTAACTTGAAAATAATGAGGAATAAAGCAGCAAACAAAAAGGAGATGGAGCAGATCAAAATGACCAAATACTTAGACATTCTGAATTTCATATTAATTCCAACTTTTCACCTTAAACAGTATGCAGATAATATATTTTGCAATAAAGAATATTTATTAAATAATGCAATAGAAGCAACAAAATTAAAGTGGTCTTAGATCACTGTCAGTGTCAGTGTTAAAGAACATTTTCTCAGTATGCAAATGCTTTTAAACTCAGCCTCTCTAGCGCCCCTGATGGCTGATGACCACCTGCGGTGCGGGCCTGTGGCACTGGCCTCCCGACTGACACTGTTTCTAGTCTGAGCAGCTGAGACCCGATAACAAACCAGCTCTGACCATCTGACAGTAAGACAGCCTGCCTGGCAGCCGGATGGAGCCGAGTCCCACTCTTTCATTTTCAACTGCACCCCCTGACACCCTGCCAGCCCACAGCCTGGAGAGAGTCCAGCAGAGAGTCAGGCAGCCATCAGTACCCTCTGTGCACGCACACACATACACATATGCCAATGCACACTCTTTCACACCTGCAAAACCTGAAAGGTACATGCACACATACACATTTAGTACATACGCCACAGAAGTCACATGGTATGGGCCGCAGCGTGACTAACGTAAATGCAAATGAAGTGTGAGTGAAAGGAAAGAGTGTAAAATGAGAAGACATCTCGTCATATGCATAATTGCATGTGCGGAGCGTGACTGCGGGATTATTTCATTGGCTGGCTGTGCAGTTTGATGTATCATAAGAAGTGAAGCTACGAGAGACCTGTTATCAACGTTGAGCAAATATACCAACAGACTCGGAACTGAACTGTCGTTTGTATCCATGGAAACAAATTAATAGAGTTCCATACTATTAATCATTTAGTCATTTGTCAGGCTAAGATCTCTCTTTGTCTGTATTTTTCTCTCATTCTCTTTCTTGTGCACTCATGCGGAGTATATGAATTTAAAACTCAAGTGTCAAAATGTCCTTAAGAACTTGTTCTTTTTTGATAGGTTGAGATGTTAACAATGTTCACAATCTGTCTGACTGCAAAAAAACAGTCTGTTCCTCTTTGTGATGTTCTACTACATCACATTTCTGTCTTCTTACTCCGAGATTTACCCGATTCATCAGAATGCAAAAGAAACAGTCCTTCCAAAAGCATTTCCCTTTGCCTGTTCCTCTTAGTTAAAGAGACAGATTGCTGGCCTCTCGGCTCGTCTAAAGTGGGCCGATGGGAGGGGAGCGTGGCTGCCGCTCAGAGAAATGCAAATGGGCTGCTCCTATTTGAGCATGCTTCCAAATGCAATGGGGCAGAAGCCAAGCATGTATCCTCTTTTATTTTTTATTTTTTATCTTCCAGTCTCTCCGAACTCAGTGCAAAGTATTTGGCTCAAATGGCCATCTACAACCACTGTAATCCAATTTGACAGTGAGATGAGCTAGGTAACAAAAACCAAGAGTCGTCCACATCCTGACAATGTGCAGTAGGCAGAAAAGAGCAGTTTGGTGTGGCAGTGCATCAAAAGTCCTGAAGCCAGTTTCACTGGCACATGATCCAGCCTAATGGGAGAATATCAGAAGCTTGTGCCATCCCCTGATGTCCATGAGTTGTTATTGTTTGACTGCGTTAAGGAGCCTTGACAGCTTGTGTAATTTACAGTGAACAGTGATGGATTTTTCTGTTATGGGTGGTTTTATTCAGACTTTGATCATATTAGTCTTATATACTCCGATCAGTCATGTTCCTTCTGTTCTAACGCAGATCTGTCTATCCATCTTACATCCTACTGCAGATCCATCTGTCTGCATGCCTCTGTCTGTGTGTCTATTTATCTTCTGTCTGTCTGTCTGCCTATCCATCCATCCATCTATCATTCTGTCATTCTATCATTGTACCATTCTGTCTCATAGTTCTTAAAGTTTGTGCTCATTTGCTGTGCTCTTACTCTGGCAGCAAGTTGTTAAGGTCCAAAGAAATCCTACATATCTGTATAATATCACTCTTTACAGTTGTCATGCAGCTCACAAGCTTCAGAGTTGCCTAGGAGAACAGACAAATGAAAGAGACAGAGTCACATGATCACACTTAGGAGTGCTTACCTCCATGAAGGCCTGCATCTCAGGTGACCTGACCCTGAAGACAATAAGAAAATATGACATAGTCATGTAATGACAGGTGTTAACATGGTAATTGTGAGTTGTGGATGGAGAGAAAAAAATGAACAAAGCAACCAGGTATTTATAAATATATATTTTAGTTAGGACCTTTGTGGGTCCCTCTAACAATAAGTGATATTTAAAAGTAGGCCTATACTTTGTATATATAGTGTGTTTTCTTTGAGTAGTATCAAAAGCATTTAAAATATTCATAAAACACATCGTGACTTGATTTAGCTGGTTTAAAAAAAAGACCCCTTTTTAAAACAGAAAAAAAAAATTTCCAAGTTTTTTTGTAAAAAAGGTTTTTTTTTTTAAAAAAAAGAAAAAGAAATTTTTTTGTTTAAAAAGGAGGATTGGTTTGAATTTTTTTTTAAAAAAGGCCCTTTGATTTGTTTAATTTTTTTAGATTTTTTAAAAGGAAAATTAATTTTACATTTTATTAAATTTTATTTAATTTATTTTTCCCATATTAAAATCTTTTAAATCATTTTTAAAACCCTTTTTTTATTTTTTAAAATTTAAAAAATTCCCATTTTTTTTTTTATTTTTGGGGTTTTTTTAAAATTTGCTTAAATTTTTTTTTAAAATTTTTTTTTTTTAAAAGATTTTTTTGGGAAAAATTTTTAAAAGGAAAAAATCGCTTTTCTTTAACATTTGTGTTTGGTTTTTTTTAAACAAAAAAAAAACTTTATTTAAAATTTTAAATTGTTTACCAACCAAAAAGGTTTGGGGTCAAATTAAAAAAAAAATTAAAAATGGAAAAACAATTAAAAATCGAAGGAAAAACGTGCAGTTTTCCCCTTTTTTTCTCCCTTTGGTCCCTTTAAAGAAAAAATTTTAAAAAAAAACAAAATTGAAAAAAAAAATTTTGGGGTTTTTTTTTGGGAAAAATTTAAGGCGAAAGGGGCAAAAGAAGTTAAAAAAACCTTTGTTTTGTTTTTAAAAAAACCAAAATTTAATAAAAAAATGGGGGTGCCCACGCCTTTTCCCCTTTTTTCCTTCTTGGCCGCCCTTTTTTTTGGGGTTTTCATTTTAACTGTTACCTTTCCGAATTTCCAAAATTAAAAAAATTTTTTTTTTTTAAATAAACAAAATTTTAAAATTTTTAAAAAAAAATTTTTAAAAAAAAACTTCTTTTCTTTATTTAACAAATTTTTAACAAAATTTTTTTAAAAAAAATTTTTTTTGTCCTTTTTTTTGTTTTTTTTTGGAGCATTTTTGAAAGGATTTCAGATAAATTAAATTTTAATTAATTTAAGTTTAAAAGGAAAGGGAATTTTTAAATTTTTTAAATTTAAAAATAAATTTTTTAAAAAAAAATTATAAAATTTGGGGAAAATTTTTTTCCCAACCCCCTTTTAAATTTTTTTTTTTATTTATTTAAAATTTTTTAATAAATTTTTTAAATTGAAAAATGATTTTTTTTTTTTTTTATTTTTTTTGAAAAACCTTTTAATTTTTTAAAAACATAATTTGGGTTTTTTCTTTTTTAAAAAATTTTTTAAAAAATTTTATTTTATTAGTAAATTTTTTATATTTTTTTTAAATAATTTTTTTTTTAATTTAAAAAAGGATTCCAATGTTTTAACTTTAATTGGGATTAAATTTGTATTTTAAAAAAAGTTAAGGGGTTTTTAAAATTTGGAATTTATATTTTTTTATTTTAAAAAAAAAGAATTTAATTTTTTAAAAAAAATATTAAATTAAATAAATTTAAATTTTTTAAATAAAATTTTTAAAAAAAGGGTTTAATTTTTGGGTTTCCTATCCCTTTTCCCTCCCAAATTTTTTTTTTCCCGCTATTTTAAAAAAAAATGTTTCCTAAATTTGGTTAAACCTCTTCCCTTTTCATTCCCTTTTGTTTTTCCTTTTAAAAACCGGGGTTTTAAAAAGTACCCACCCGGGGTTTTTAAATTGACTTTAAAGAAATTTTATTTATCAAATTTTTTTTAAAAAACCAAATTTTTTTTTACGGACACCCCTTTTCACTTGGTAAAATTTTACTTTTAAAACCCCCTTTTAATTTAAATTCTTTCATTTCCTTTAAATAAAAACAATTTTTTTAAAACAATAAAAATTTAAAAATTTTTTTAATTAAATTAAAAAAATTTTTTTAAAAAAATCATTTTTAATTTAAATGAAAATTTTTCCGTAAATTTTCCGATTTAAAATTACAAAATTTCTTTTTCAAAAAAAAATTTTTTTTAGACCGAAACTTCGTAAATTTTACATTTTTTTAAACATCTAAACGTCAAAATTTTTTTCCAAAACCTTTTTTTGCATAAAAAAAATTCTTTTTCGACAAAACTTTCCCTTTTCTAAATTTTCAAAAGCATTTCCTGTAAAAAAATTTTTTTCCTTTAAAGCAAAAGTTTTTTAAAAAACCCAAAAAACCCCAAAATTTTACCTTTTAAAAAAATTGCGATTTTATTAAAGGTTTATTTAAAATTTTTAAAATTTAAAAAATTTTAATTTTTCTTTTTAAAAAACCCGTTTTTGGGGGTTTAAAGGGTTTTTTTAAAAGGGTTTTTTCAAAAAAAAATTTTTTGGACCTTTATTAATTTAAAAAAGTTTTTTTTTTTTTTTTAAAAAATAAAAAAAATAAAAAAAAATTTTTTAAAATTAAAATTTTTATTTTCTTTAATTTCCCAAATTTAAATGAAAAAACCCAAACGGCTAAGAAGATGGCCTATAAAGGCTGGTATAAAGGCTGGTTTCAAACACATCTGGCCAACAATTTGCAGCAATACAAGAGTCTTAGATCAGTGGCGACGCTGGCAGTAACAAAGAGCCAAGGCAAAACACTACAATGACCTGTATGACAAATTGGATACGCTGGAAGGGGTGAACAAGATCTAACGCCTTGCTAACTTTCGCCATAAGTCCTCCCAAGCCATTAGCTGGGTGATGCATGTTAAGGATGCAAACCATCAGCTACTTCGAGACACACCAGCCATCCTACAACGATGGTGTGACTATTTTTTGCAGATTTCCAATGAAGAGTTCCCACATCAAGGTTCAAGGTTCTTTTATTTGTCACATACTCAATTATACAGGATATGAAGATCTCTTTTCCAAAACGCTATAAATCCATTTTAATAGTTTTCATGAAAATGACATTTTTTTTTACCTAGACCCATACATTTTGTTAATATTCAATTTATCATGTTCAAATGGTCTGTTGGCTCAGTCTGAACATGTTAAACAATGATTGTTAAACCCCCCCGGGTCCGCACCATCACACCGAGCGGGTCTCAAACCCAGGTTTCCGGCGCGGGAGGCGCGCGCCCTAACAAGGAACGCCAAAGGCTACAGCCTCTAGCGTCAGTCGCTAGAGCACCTCTTTGTGAGGTCAGGAGAGTGAGGTACATTTTAAACAAGGAAATATAGCGATTTGGCATGAAACATTGATGGAGCAGTGTATAGGTTCAGTACACAGCAAAATGGCATGACGAACTCATTTTTTTTTTATTTGGCGTTTATCGCGTTTTGGAAAAGATCTCTTCATATAATCAGTAGTGAAATGTAAATCAGGACAGGTCCGCTCAATGGACAGTGCAAAAAATGAAACATAACACAAGAGAATATATATAAATATAGGTAAAAAATAAAATAAAAATAATAAGAAAAAATAAGGAGTAAAGTGTGCAATGAAATAAAATGTGCAATACAGTATACTGTGGACTTAATAAATAATAATATAAACAGATGTGCAAGAAGAATGTGCAAACAGGTTGTACCGGGTATGTACACATAGCAGCAATGCGGATGATGGAGAATAATGAATGTTTTACAGTTTATTAAATCGAGTCTTGTAAATGTTATGAGACTGAGTTTGAGTTTAGGAGCCTGGTGGCCTGAGGGAAGAAGCTCCTCCTCAGTATCTCAGTTTTTGCCATCATGCTCCTTAAGCGCTTGCCAGATGGCAGTAAATTGAAAAGACAGTTACCGGGGTGATTTGAGTCCTTGATTATTTTTGCAGCGTTTGAGGTAGATGTCCTGCAGAGAGGGGAGAGCAGACCCTGAGATGCGCTCAGCTAAGAGCACGGCTCTCTGCAGAGCTTTGCAGTCCTGATTTGTGGCGTTTCCATGCCACACTGAGATGCATTGAGTCAGTACACTTTCTATAGCCCCTGAATAGAAAGTTTTCAGTATTGTTGGTGAGACCCTGAATTTCCTCAGCTGTCGCAGGTGGTACAGTCTTTGCCTGGCTTTCTTGACCTGTGTTTGAATGTGTGCAGTCCAAGTCAGGTCCTTGGAGATGTTTACACCGAGGTACTTGAAGCTGCTCACCCTCTCCACAGGGGTCCCACTGATCATAAGAGGAGTGTAGGGCCGCTGCTGTCTCTTCCTGAAGCCTACAATCAGCTCTTTAGTTTTGCTCACATTCAGAGAGAGACAGTTATCCTGGCACCATGATGTAAGTCTCTCTACCTCATCTAAGTATGCGGTCTCATCATTGTTGGAAATGAGGCCCAGAACCACAGTATCATCAGCAAATTTGACAATAGAAATGGAGCTGTGAGAGGACACGCAGTCGTGGGTGTAGAAAGAGTAGAGCAGGGGACTCCTCTACAACCCTGTGGGGCTCCGACGTTCAGGGTGATGGAGTTAGAGGTGAACTGGCCCATTTTCACCACTTGAGGTCTGCCGGTGAGGAAGTCTTGAATCCAGTCACAGAGTGAAGTGTTTAGGCCGAGGTCTGAGAGTTTAACAGCTAGCTTGATGGGGACTATAGTATTGAAAGCTGAGCTATAGTCAATGAGCAGCCTGACATAATTGCCATTTTTGCTGTCAATGTGTGAGAGGGACGAATGCAGGACCTGAGCGATGGCATCATCAGTAGACCTATTTGGGCGGTAGACAAACTGAAGAGGGTCCAAAGTAGCAGGGATGGAGGAGCAAATGTGATTCTTTAAAAGTCTCTCAAAAACCTTCATGACTGTTGATGTGAGGGCAACTGGACGATAGTCATTCAGGCAAGAGGGTTTACTGTTCTTAGGCACAGGGATGATGACAGATTTTTGTGGGAACATCCACCAATTTCCAGCCCTGAGCCAATTTCCGGACCCAACCCACCAATCAGTGTAGCTGAGGTATTGGAAGTCATCAAGAAAATTAAGAATGGCAAAGCGACGGGACCAGACAATATTCCAGCTGAAGTTTGGAAATTAATGGGATGGCGGGGTGCTGAGATCTTGGCATTATTCTATAATAAGTTTATTGCAGAAAACAAGCCACCTAATAAAGCTTGGACAAACAGTGTCACTGTGCCAATTTGGAAGGGAAAGGGTCTTGTGAGTGAATGTACAAACTATAGACCTATCCGTCTTCTGTGTCATACAATGAAAATTTATGAAAAGATTCTTGATGGACGTCTCCGAAGTATCACCAGAACCACCCCAAATCAGTGCGGTTTTGCCAAGGGATGTGGAACAATCGATGCTATACATGCTGCCCGTCTACTTGTGGAGAAATACAGAGAGAAAAATAAAAAAGTCCACATGGCATTTGCTGGACTTGGAGAAGGCGTTTGATCAGGTCCCCCACGATATGATCTGAAGTGCCCTTCGATCGCATCAGATCCTTGAGGCCTATGTCCGATTGACCCAATTCCTCTACCAGGACACTATCATTGTAGTCCACTGCCCAGTGGGAATTATGCCAGCGTTCCACGTTAGCGTTGGAGTTTACCAAGGATCAGCCCTTTCACCCTTTCTATTCATCCTGTGTATGGATACACCAAAGGCAGATATCCAGTCAACACACCCGTGGACGCTACTGTATGATGATGTTCTACTTGCAAATGAAGAGCGTCCGACTCTCAATAACCAAGTGAAACAGTGGAAAGATTGGCTGACTGAAGAGGGACTGCTGCTCAATCTTACAAGAAGAGATTTGTATGCTCCAATGGGTGCTTGGGTTGACTCGACTGTATCTGGTCCGGAATGAGGACGTACGGAAAATTCTAGGAGTGGCCCCAATCAGTGAGAAGATGAGTGAAGCACGTCTCTGTTGGTATGGCCATGTCGTCCACAGCGGAGAAGAATCAGTTGCCGGACGAGCATTGCAACTGAGCCCCGATGGACGACGTCCACGGGGTCAATCCAAAGAAAAGGTGGATGGACCGGATCAAGCGAGACATGAAACAACTCAATATTGCCCCTGAGGATGCCCTAGACCAGAAAAAGTGGAGAGCGATGTGCCAAACAGCAGACCCTGCTCCAGTGTGGGATAAACTCTAGATCACACAAAGAGCTTGAGATGAACTGTTGAATGTGATGTGGAATGAAAACAGAAAACCCAAGATGAATACCACTATTAGCCTATGTTTTATATATTTTACATTGTATATACATTTTCCATCTATTTTGTGAAATTATGCAAAAAGAAATAATTATGAAAATATTATCTGCAGTGTCTGTCTATGATGCATAAAAGGCTAGCTATGAATGAAGCCATATGTGCTATGTTATTTGAAATGCTATTGAAACAAGTCAGCCATTTCATTTCAGAAATCTTTCAAATATGATTTCCACTACTGTCATTTCCATCACAGAATGTGAACAATAGATATGAGACGTGGTGGAAAAAGTTATGATTTCCATGACTTGTGGTGTATTTATAAACACTGATAGACATATTTATAAGTAAGAGAGTGAAGGTGTCTTAAGTTTTTTTTTTTTTACCTGATCCACAGTGCCAAAAGTGTCCACACTTGAACAAACACCCATCTACTCTTTTCCATACCCTTATGTCCATGCTACAGAAAGGTGCGTGTGGCTTCAGTAATCATGAGGGCAGCACAGTGCACCATGATGGAGAGCAGCCGTCCTCCATCACTCACAGTTTGCCATGCCAGCCCTCATGGAGGAAAAAAAGTTATCAGGACTGATGGCTTATCGTGTACCGGACCTCTCGGTGTCCTTGACTCAACAAGGATGTATAGATGACCCAAGTCACAAATCTCGATTATCCCTCAGAAAACAAAACAAGCTGTAAGCGTTCTGGTGAGTGTGTGAGCGCATGCGAGCGTTTGTGTGTCCGTGACTGTAATTCTGAGAGCACATCTGCGTGAATGCCTCAGTATAATCCCAGAAGTCACCAGATTCAAATGTTTGCCCATGCATGAGCTCTAATAACGTTTGACAGTGAGCACTCAAACCCCATTTATGAAGGTTGTTATTCGCAAATTAGCTGCATGTTCACAACTGAGCGTGTTTGTGTAGGGCGAAGGGTGCACGGTACAGCAGTCACGTGACGGGAACATAGCGAAAGTCGTTTGCATCTGAGACTTGCGGAGAGCGAGCAGATGGGAGTTGTGATTAAAACAGAGATATTCTGGAGCATTAGATTAAAGAATGATGTCAATAAAAAGCATTTTAAGCTGCAATAACAAAGGCAATCTGAAACACGGTGCTGCACGTTCTCATTTGCATATGTAAATGTGTGTGATATACGGGGTTAGATTCCTGGTCTAATGATGCATTTAGCCCATAATGATTCAGTGATGGCAGCTCCCAGGCTCAGCCGCAGGGACTGCAGCAGGGCCACTTTGAAGTCACTGCATTTGAAGTGGAGTTTAGAGCGGTGGACTCCAAAAATAAGCACACACCAGAGGGAGACAGATCTGCAGAGCCTCAGCATGCAGCTGCAGGTTCATCCTCAAACTAGAGCAGGTAGATGTAACCCTGGAGCCACACAGAGAAGCTCTTGTCTTCAGTCAGTAAACAGGAAAGTGCTAAACATGGACCAAAATGTACTTCTGCCAGTCATGGCGGTGTATTTTGCATTATTTTTCTAAAAAAGATATATGTAATTGTATATTTATATAATAAAAAACGGAATTAGTGCTTTTGTTCCGCAATAATTAATTCAATTGATCAATAAATAAAATAAATATTCTAAAAAAATCTAAATACATATTATACAAAAATATTGTATTCATCTATTCAAATTCTCAAGATTTATAATAATAACAAATGTTTCTTGTGCCACAAATCAGCATATTGATTATACAGGTGTTTTACCTGTATTTTGAATTTTGCCTTGCATTATGTTTTAGAGTTAACTGAAATGTCTGTCAAATTAATGGATATGACAAATAAATACCAGTACATTTTCCTTGTTTTTGTTTTTACTGAAAGATTGTGTGACGGGAATAAATTACATTTTATAATTTACTAAAATAGAAATACAAATTATCTTAATTATATTTTAACAATGTTACTGTTTTCATTGATCAAATAAATGCAGCTTTGATTATAGTAAAATATATAAAAAAAACATACATAATGTTTCTTCCTATATATATATTTGTATATATATATATATATATATATATATATATGTGTATATATATATATATATATATATATATATATATATATATTACTACTATTGCATTGAATATGCCTCTTTAGACAACCAAGATAAATTGTGTCTTTTTTTGTCTCTCATCAGCGCAGGGTCATCTTGTCATTTTCATTTTATGAGTATTAAGTAATGTACTTTGTTTCAGTTCTGACCAACTGGCAAGTAACTCTGTGGTGTTTACTGATCAAAGCCAATCTTTACTTGGCGAGTGTTGGTTTTTAACCATGGTGCTAAACCTTGTTCCTTGGTGTGTGTTATGGCTTTGCTGGGATTAGGTCAGTGAAACATCGCTCGAGTTGACCTTAAAGGGGTCATATAATGCGATTTCAAGTTTTGCTTTCTCTTTGGAGTGTTACTAATGATTATGCATAGATGAAATCCCTAAAGTTGCAAAGACTAAAGTCTCAAAACCAAAGAGGTATTGTTTATCAAAGTTAAGATTCTCCCCCTAAAACGGCTCATTCAAACACGCCCCCACATGT
>JAPDDL010000801.1:0-39464 GCA_027422435.1 Schizopygopsis pylzovi
AAAACGTGCCAGGGTTCATGTATTTAACCTGTGTTTTAGCGCCACTCAGTGGACATTTATCTTCTAAACTGCGGCGAAACGTGCAGTAAGGTACGTAAAATGGTGTCGCAGAGAAAGTGCACAAAGTTACGTATTTTTATGAGACTAGGTTGGCGTGGGATCATGTTTTCTCATCTTTTAAAGGTTTGTTAGAATCTGAATCTGTCATCCTGCATGGACACAATACACAGGTCTCACTGAGACACATCAGAGTCTTCAGCGCTTTACAAAAAAAGTTTGGGAATGCCTACTCTAAATGATGGAAAGACTGAACATTTTATTTAGTGTAAAATACCTTATTAGACCTTATTCGATTTAAAACAATTTAAGTGAAATTGAAATGAACTCATGAAGCATAGCTTATTAATCAGCACTGTGTTGTAAACTGCACAAGTCAGACATTCATATTTTAATTGTGAACATGAGTACAGAACAAGTCTTTTAAAGGGGTCATACCATAACATATATATATATATATATATAGTGTGACGAGCGTCCCGGTATCTCATCAGCGTCGCCCTGGAAACGGAGGCAGAACACCTGCACTTCCTCGTTACCGGCTGATCGGTCCCAGCTGCAGCTCGTCAGCCGGCAGCGTTATAAGCCCAGCAGATCTCTCCACTGGAGAGTTCGACCTCCAGAAAGACTGCAGCTAATCTCTCTCTCTCTCTGATCTCTTGACCCCCCCTGTAGATAGCAGCGTGTGACCGGATAGCCGCCATCGAGCACGAGCACGGGCACCCTGCACAAGGACCAAGGAAGAGAGCACAGACTGCACCAGCGCACTTCTACACCTGTTTGTCACCAGAAAATGAAATCCACCCTCTGGGCATTTATTGGAACAGTCCTTGTCGTGTGATTCTTCACCCCGTGACAATATATTTATTTATATATATACTGAAAAAATTATAAATGCAACACTTTTGTTTTTGCCCCCATTTTTCATGAGCTGAACTCAAAGATCTAAGACTTTTTCTCCTATTTCTCTCAAATATTGTTCTCAAATCTGTCTAAATCTGTGTTAGTGAGCACATCTCTTTTGCCGAGATAATCCACACACCTCACAGGTGTGGCATATCAAGATGCTGATTAGACAGCATGATTATTGCACAGGTGTGCCTTAGGCTGGCCGCAATAAAATGCCTCTCTAAAATGTGCAGTTTTGCTGTATTTGGGGGGTCCGAAAACAGTCAGTATCTGGTGTGACCACCATTTGGAACCGGAACACGCTGTCGTATACGCCGATCCAGAGCATCCCAAACATGCTCAATGGGTGACATGTCCGGTGAGTTTGCTGGCCATGCAAGAACTGGGATGTTTTCAGCTTCCAGGAATTGTGTACAGATCCTTGCAACATGGGGCCGTGCATTATCATGCTGCAACATAAGGTGATGGTCGTGGATGGGCCACAACAATGGGACTCAGGATCTCGTCACTGTATCTATGTGCCTTCAAAATGCCATCAATAAAATGCACTTGTGTTCGTTGTCCATAACATATGCCTGTCCATACCATAACCCCACCGCCACCATGGGCCACTTGATCCACAACGTTGACTTCAGCAAACCGCTTACCCCCACGACGCCATACATGCTGTCTGCCATCTGCCCTGTACAGTGAAAACCGGGATTCATCCGTGAAGAGAACACCTCTCCAAAGTGCCAGATGCCATCGAAGTGAGCATTTGCCCACTCAAGTCAGTTACGATGACGAACTGCAGTCAGGCCGAGACCCCGATGAGGATGACGATCATGCAAATGAGCTTCCCTGAGACGGTTTCTGACAGTTTGTGCAGAAATTCTTTGGTTTTGCAAACCGATGGTTGCAGCAGCTGTCTCAGACGATCTTGGAGGTGAAGATGCTGGATGTGGAGGCTCCTGGGCTGGTGTGGTTCTTTGAGTTCAGCTCAAGAAAAATGGGAGCAAAAACAAAAGTGTTGCATTTATAATTTTGTTCATATTTTCTTTGTGGTGCTAAGATTTTTTGGCACAAAAAAGTAATATATTCACAAATATATTCACTGATGCTCTTTTTGAAATGATCAATTTTAAAGAGGCAGCTCCTTTAAGGCTTGTCAGTAAACAGCCACTGTTGTGATTGGCTAACATCATTGCATAAGAAAAAAGTATGAAAGCCCCCTAGATGTTGCACACGTTTTGAATACATAACCCGTATAAACCCTTATCTACAATCAAAGCATTGTTAAATTGTTTAATTTGTGATTTGCAGTGTAATTGTTGTCAAATCCAATACAGTTTGCAGCTTCATCTTTTATCCATATTTTAAAGGAGTCATATGATGCCATTTCAAAAAAGAAAGTTTTCCTTTCTCTTTGGCGTGTTACAAGCTGTTCCTGCACAGATAAGACCCCTGAAGTTGCAAATAATAAAGTCTCAAAACCAAATAGATATTCTTTATCAAAGTTAAGATTCTGCCACGCCCCCCCTAAAACGGCTCGTTTAAACACGCCCCCACATGTCTACATCACAGTGTGAGGAGATTTGCAAAACACCGCCCAAATGTATACGCAAAGAAAGAAGGTGGAGATATTATTCTCGCTGTAGTATTGTTGCTGCCGCCGGCACTATGTCGTGGAGATGCTGTGTTTTGTTGTGAAAGAGAAAGCATTTTGTTTGGGCTTCCAAAAGAGGACACAACATGAGATCAGTGGTTAAGTTGTATTTACGAAAAAGGAGGAGTGAAATCCGCACACTGAAAATAGCTGCTCAAGTGATTCTAAATCATCAGGCGTTTTTAAAAATGGTCCGAAATGGGTTTTTAAACGTCAAAACAATCTTCGTGACTTGCTTGTAAAATCTGAATTTCCTTCACGTAAAAAACAAGGCATTCCAACTCTGTTGTTGATTATTGGCAATGCTGATACTTTTTTGTGTCATATGACCTGTATCAGTTGTCACATTTTTTTTGTGTGTGGGCCCAATTAAGGTGATTTAATAAATTAATTTGGAGCAGCTATTTTCAGTTTGCGCCTGTGCGGACTTCACTCCTCCATTTTCGTTTAAATTACTTAGTTGTCCTTCACCTGAGCCCGATCTTGGTGTTTGGGATGTGCACACATGTTTAGTATTTTTGACTCTTAAGTTGTCAACACTGTTCTAGATAGAACAGTTCAACCCAAATATTAGAGTGTGTGCAGCGCATTTTATGGAGGACTATTTCCTGAACATGGAAGAGTAGTCTACAATGCTGGCTTGCACAAAGGCTGTTTCTATAAAGTGGGCCAATTCCAACTTCGCAAAGACAGTCTGGCATTTTTTTATTTAAAGAATTTGCCACTGATGATCCAAACGCGAGTTTTGAGCTGTGTAGAGTAGTGCTTGTTGTTTGTCGTTTTTCCGATCACAAATGCAGACATGGAAATGTTTACGCGGTGTGATGCAACGCGACTGTGTAAGTCATTATAATCAGTAATTATGTCCCTACTGGATACAACAAATGCCTTGTTTATAATGATGGGTTTTATTGTGTTTGTGTCATCACGCACGGCATCACAATACAGTAAGGGGCATAACATTTCCGTCACACGCTTGAGGTATTCGACCAATCACAATGCACTGGATAGGCCAATCAGAGCATGCCTTGCTTCTCAAAACGATGAGCTTTTTGAAAATCAACGCATTTCAGAAAAGCTGGGCATAGAGGAGCAACAATAATGTACAGTATGTGGAAATAATGTGTTTTCTGAACCTTAAACCATATAAACTTTGCATTACACCAATTACAGCAAATAATGTTATTTTTAGCAACATAATATGACCCCTTTAACCTTTGCAATCTCTCCATTACACTGTGGCAAAACTAATGGAACAAAGACATCTTTTATAAATTAAAAGATTAGGGAAATTTTTATTTGGCATTCCATGATCCCTTTTAAATGTTATTCGATAGTATATACTAATATAGACATATAATTAAGATAATAATCATATATACTCGCTTAATAAATGTTTTCCACCTCTTAAAAAAAGTATAAAGCAAGATGAAAACAACATTGGTTCATAAGCCATATCTTTTGATCCTCACAAATGCCATAAGAGTTGAAGGTCCTGTTTAGTGTCTGTTTAGGATCTGCATTCACATGGGAGACCATATATGAGATCATAGAAAAACACGGACTGAAAGAGCTGCCAGCTGAGTTGTGGGGGCCTGAGCGATGTGTCTTTTGGGAGAATGTGTATTTGGGAACGAGAGTATGTGTGGTAATGGACGGAGATGGAATGTGTGCGTTTGAGGAGAAGAGGCATCGATAAAACTAACAGATGGGTGCATGAATGCATCTGGATTTCCTCCAGCCGAGCTCCAGCAGGAATGATTATAGAGTGCAGACAGGTTACATCCATCACAGATCAAGTGTGAGTGTGTTTATAAATGAGTGTGTTACTCCAAAAGAAGGGCTGTGTGCCAATATGGCACTGTTGTATCTGTAGTAAGGCAGTGGGAGTTTTGTGTGAGTAAACCCAGCTGAGTCTTTACCAGATATTAAACTACTAAATACGTTAAAAGGATATTCTGGATTAAATACAGCTGTGGACAGCAACCATTGAATGAATGCAATGGAAAATGCCTGCACTTATGCTTAGTGAACAAGCATGCAGCGCTGCAAATTAATGTTTAAAATATGAAAAGTGTTTGCAAGACCACAAACATTATAAGAATGATGCAAATAGATTACTAAAAATACTTTTGAATTTGCAGCCATCCACCCAGTCGACTTTACAACTCAAATAACACACATCTATGTGATATATACAAAAATATAAGCTTCACATCATACGCTTAACCTTTCTGTTGTATGTATATTACTTTACATGGTTTGAGGTTGGTTTAGATTTCCATGCATTTAGCATTGATTTGTGGAAAAAACACACATAGGTCAGAGTCAGACATCATTTGTTCACCCTCATGTCATTCCAATCCCGATTCTCTAATGTTTTTTTTTTTTTTGTGAAACACAAAAGGAAAAACTTTAAATAATGTTCTTGCAGCTCTTTTCCCATGCCAATTTATAGTCTGTAAAAAAAGGCCACAATGTTATTTTTTCACCATACCTTTAATGGTGTTATACCTTTTTTTATCTTGATAGAAGTGGTTATTTTTAACTGCCACTGTATGCAAAGAGATGAGTCTATGAAGACGCTTAATCAATTCTGCTTTTGTGTTTTATAGAAGAAAAATCGGAACATATGGGTTTGAAAGGACAAAGTAATAGACTAATAGGTCAACTCTTTGTGTCCAGGTAACACTTTATTTGAGTCACCATTAGACACTCTGTTGACTATAAGTAACTTTGTAACTACATGTCAACTAACAGTCTGTATTATTAGTATTATTAGTCTGCTTAATATCTGCTAACGATTTATTTTGGTGATCCTCCTAAATACATTATGGCTATAAGTAACTTTGCAAGGCATGTTAGCTTATTCAGCAGCACTTTCCATTTGTTAACTAAATTAGTTAACATTTACAATGAAAAATACTTCCTGAAGTGTTTATTAATCTTAGTTAATGTTGATTCCAATAATTATTATCAAAAGTTGGGTAACACTAGTATAGGGACCAATTCTTACTATTAACTAGTTGCTTATTAGCATGCCTATTAATAATATATTGGCTGTTTATTAGTACTTATAAAGCACATATTCGGCATGACCATATTCTACATCCCTAATCCTACCCAATACCTAAACTTAACAACTACCTTATGAACTATTAATAAGCAGAAAATTAGTAGTTTGTTAAGGCAAAAGTTGTAGTTAATGGTTTGTTACTAGTGAGAATTGGACCTTAAAGTGTGACGAAAAGTTGTATCTGTGTTTATATAATTTATATGCTATTTAATGGACCTCTAACATGGGTCCATGGGACTTGAATATTAACACGAACATTAAATATAGTTAACAAATGGAACCTTATTGTAAAGTGTTACTGTTTATTCTACTAATCTTAATCAAACAGTCTACTAATGCTCTACTATGGTCCCATTTACACTAGTGCGTTTTCATTTTAGAACGGCGTTTTTAGAATGAAAACAATCCCCGTTTACACTGGCATTTCTGCTGCGTTTCAGAAACGATCTCCGTTTTCACTACACAACCGAAAACGCATGCCACGTGACCACTCATGCAGGTACTACCATAGATATGTACAGTGGGGGAAAACATTATTTGATCCCCTGCTGATTTTGTACTTTTGCCCACTGACAAAGAAATGATCAGTGTATGATTTTAATGGTAGGTTTATTTGAACAGAGAGACAGAATAACAACAACAAAACTCCAGAAAAACGCATTTCAAAAAAGTTATAAATTGATTTACATTTTAATGAATCAAATAAGCATTTGACCCCTTCGCAAAACATGACTAAGTATTTGGTGGCAAAACCCTTGTTGGCAATCACAGAGGTCAGATGTTTCTTGTAGTTGGCCACCAGGTTTGCACACATATCAGGGGCGATTTTGTCCCACTCCTCTTTGCAGATCCTCTCCAAGTCATTAAGGTTTTGAGGCTGATGTTTGGCAGCTCCCTCCACAGTTTTTCTATGGGATTAAGGTCTGCAGCCTGGCCAGAGCATGTGAGCGGAGCGGAGCGTGGAGCGAGCGAGGAGCGGAGCGTGCAAAATATAGTCGGAGCGCGGAGCGGGTTTTTATCCAAAGGCTGGAGCGATCGCTCTGTCTCGCTCCGGTTCCGCTCCGATACCGCTCACACCACGAGCCTAGGGCATGCACAAATCCACCCTGAATTCACCTGTGCCTTCAACAATTAACAAAACCATCAGCCTATACTTTAAAAATCGTTCGTTGTGAAGGAGTATTTTAATTCTCGTTAGATATTCCAGTAACGAGAGTTCGTTAAATACAGTATTTCCAAAAGCAAACCGACAGGTCATACAGGTGCACAATTCCTGTCAAAAAAAATAGATGATAATGTTAAACATGATCAGGAATGTGGTGATATATATGTTCTATTTTGACTGATGTTGCTGTTGCTGTGAGTTCTTTATAGGATATAGGCTGCGTGGCGGACGCGTCGCGGAGCGTGTTTGCAGCGTGTTGATTTTCCTTTCCGCACCCATGTTAACAGATTAGAGCAGCCACATTGCCTGCGGAATACGCGCGTATCAGGTGTGGTCCAACCACGCCGCAACTGCGGCTCCACGACAGAATAGAAGTGAAGCGGATTTTTTCCGCAGCAGTCACGCAACAAACCCGCTCCACGTCTGCCACGCAGACAGTGTGTCGGAGGCGTAAGGCTTCGGTTGAAAACGGCAGGTCTTAGGCATGCAGAGTAATTTTAAATTTGAGCGAGCGTGGAGCGATTTCACCGGAGCGGGATGAAATTGTAGATGAGCGGGGAGCGGAATTGAGCGGAGCGATCTGGTCCGACTTTGAGCGGTGGAGCGGGGGAGCGAACATCCACGTGAGAGGGGAGCGGAAATTCTCACCGCTCAGCTCCGCTCACATGCTCTGAGCCTGGCCACTCCAGGGCCTTAATGTGCTTCTTCTTGAGCCACTCCTTTGTTGCCTTGGCCGTGTGTCTTGGATCATTGTCATGTTGGAATACCAATCCATGACCCATTTTCAATGTCATGGCTGGCTTCAATGCCCTAGCCCTAACGGTACATGGCCCTGTCCATCATCCATTTGATACGGTGCAGTTGTCCTATCCCCTTAGCAGAAAAACACCCCCAAATTATAATGTTTCCACCTCCATGTTTGACGGTGGGGATGGTGTTCTTGGGGTCATCCTCCTCCAAACACGGCAAGTTGAGTTGATGCCAAAGAGCTGGATTTTGGTCCCATCTGACTACAACACTCTCACCCAGTTCTCCTCTCAATCATTGGCAAACTTCAGACGGGCCTGTACATGTGCTTTCTTGAGCAGGGGGACCTTGCGGGCGCTGCAGGATTTCAGTCCTTTACGGCATACTGTGTTACCAATTGTTTTCTATGGTCCCAGCTTCCTTGAGATCATTGACAAGATCCTCCCGTGTAGTTCTTGGCTGATTCCTCACCGTTTTCATGATCACTGAAAATCCACGAGGTGAGATCTTGCATGGAGCCCCAGTCCGAGGGAGATTGACAGTTATTTTGTGTTTCTTCCATTTGCGAACAATCACACCAACTGTTGTCACCTTCTCACCAAGCTGCTTGGCGAGGGTGTTGTAGCCCATTCCAGCCATGTGTAGGTCTACAATCTTGTCCCTGACATCCTTGGACAGCTCTTTGGTCTAGGCCATGGTGGAGAGTTTGGAATCTGATTGATTGATTGATTTATTCTCTGGACAGGTGTCTTTTGTACAGGTAACAATCTAAGATTAGGAGCGATAAGAGAGCAATCATAATCTCAGCTCCTTACCTGTATAAAAGACACCTGGGAGCCAGAAATCTTGCTGATTGATAGGGGATCAAATACTTATTTGACTCATTAAAATGCAAACCAATTTATAACTTTTTTGAAATGCGTTTTTCTGGATTTTTTGTTGTTCTGTCTCTCACTGTTCAAATAAACCTACCATAAACATTATAGACTGATCATTTGTCAGTCAAGTCAAGTCAAGTCACCTTTATTTATATAGCGCTATCCTTATGACAATGAAACAAAATTAAATGCTGGTATTTATGTTTATTCCAGGATTCTTTTTGCTTTTTTTTTTTTTTTTGCTTTTCTTGGATTTTATTTTTGCCTGATGTACTAGACTGTATGAAAACAACAGAATTTATCAAAGCTATTAATTCTTGAAAGAAACAAACACTTATGACACAAGTTCATTATTTTTCCTGCAGTTATTATCCTATTCGTCCGCTAGCATTCATGTTCACTCATAAGCCATGTATCATGGTTTGCACTACCAAATGTCACTGTACATGGCACAGAAAATGCATCTTAATACCAGGGCTTAAGGTGATTTGAACCAACCTGAATATATTGTGGAGTGGATGCTGAAAGCTCAGAATATTATGCCAGTGGGCTTGCATCCCCAGAAAGACCATGCTTTCTGCTAAGTTTTGCTGGTCAAGAGCATATACTGTACCAGTAAACCATCTAGACCAGTTTGAACCCGTGAATGATCATACAATGGACTACACACCTGTTAAAATTGCACATTTTTAAGACTTAAAATGAATACAAGAAAAATGACATCAGCTATTTATTCCATCTTTAATGCTACATTAACTAAATTTAAATAACAAATATTAACAAAACAAAGAAAAATGTAGTGTAATTAGTATTATTTAAATGATGACTGGAGAATCACTGGAGAATTCAGAGTTTGAATTATACAAGCTTCAAAATAATTTAATGTGATTGGTTACTTCTAAACATATATTAACATAATTATAAGAGGGTGTGCACGTTTGTGAAACCAGATAATTTGGGTAACACTTTAATTTAGGAAGTCATTCTCAGTATCAACTGGTTGCTTATTAGCATGTATATTACTAGCCTGTTTTTTTTAGTACTTATAAAGCACATATTAATTCTGCATGACCATATTTTACATCCCTTAATCTACACCATACCTGAAATTAACAACTACCTTACTAACTATTAATAATCAGCAATTTATGTTTTTTAGTTTATTAGGCCAAAAGTTGTAGTTAATAGTGGTAATCTATCCCCAAACTAATGTGTGTCCATCATTTTATATATTCCTAAAAGTTTCTGTTTGCTTATTGCATGCATTTTGTTGATTTCTGTATTACATTAAAAGTGGTAAAACGGTCAATTTTACTTGGACAAATTGTTTACGTCTTATAAAATTTGCCATTTTAACAGGGGTGTTGTAGACTTTCTATATCCACTATAGATTTGTGTCAGATGAAAAAAACAAACATGAATAATTTGTAACTCATGGTAGACAAGGTTGATAGTGTTGAACCACACTCGGCTCAGGTGTGAAAGCTTGCAGAAAGAGACTCTTGCCTGACAAACTCATATCCTTAAGTTAAAAATGACCCCTTTTATGACACTCGTGCAAAACCTCAGCAGCCATTTCATGCCTCTGCCATATTTTTACACCAGTGCACATCCAGAGATGACGCTTTCTCACTAGCTGAGATTTGTGAAGAAGCTTTGCCACAAATTGTTAAGAGAGAGTTTTTGAGGGTGGAGTGTGCTTTCAGTGCCATGTGTAAATTGAGGGAGTCTCACTTGGAGATGAGAGTCCCCAGGGTCCATCGCTAAAACCAGCTCCAGAGTACAGTGATCCAGAGTAGTCAAGTCTCTGCCTGTTTGGTGTCAAGGGAGCTTACAAACATGGACTTCTGATAATTGCACTATCATCTTGGTATAGAAATTATAGAAACAATGGAAATAGACGTTAAAGGCCCCATTCATCTCCGTTCAGATGATTTACCTCAGGCCTGATATTTTTCAAAGCTGGTCAGGAGCAGTATCTTCATATATTGTCTGAGTTAGTGGCTGTGTACATATATACACTCAGCGATTTTATTAGGCATGTTGGTTGGTACATTATAGAACTTAGCAAAATTCTAAGGCAGCACTGCATGCACTTTTGAGGAAAAGACAACCCCACAATACTTTGCAACAGTCAGATTTATTTATTTTTATTATGTTCAATATTACTATAGCATGTTTGAAAATTTGGGGGAATAACTTGCATACTTTGTATACAATACTTGAATAACCACACAAAACTGGTGTACCATATATTTTGGTGAAAACTATGGCTACCACGGTATGTTTTTGCAAGAGGAACCAGAATTTTATTAGCTCACAGTAGCATGAGCTTTCCAAAATTCAGTTTTTTTTATTATTTGAATTTGAATTTTGAATGATGCATTTATATAGCGCTTTATTGTGTATTGCTGTACACCCAAAGCGCTTTACAATCATGTGGAGGGGGGTCTCTCCTCAACCACCACCAGTGTGCAGCATCCACTTGGATGATGCGATGGCTACAGGTTGAGAGGAGAGATGTAGAGCCAATCAAGTGGATGGGGATTATTAGGAGGCCATGATTGACAAGGGCCAGTGGTGGGAATTTGGCCTGGACACCGGGGTTACACCCCTACTCTTTACGAGAAGTGCCATGGGATTTTTAATGACCACAGAGAGTCAGGACCTCGGTTTAACATCTCATCTGAAAGACGGTGCTTGTTGACAGTATAGTGTCCCACACAGACCACAGGGTGAGCACCCCCTGCTGGTCTCACTAACACCTCTTCCAGCAGTAACCTAGTTTTCCCAGGAGGTCTCCCATCCAAATACTGACCAGGTTTAGCCCTGCACTACAGCACTTAGAAAAAGTCATGGTGCATCGACAAGCCATTTTTGAATCTGAATGCAACCCAAATGAGATTTTAGAGCTTTGGCTAATTAGACGATTATGAAAGGATAACAATTTGTCAACTTATCTAAGTTCCTCACACAAACCTATTACAATGGGTTTGGACAGTGAAATAGTGACATATCCAAGTCATACAGATATTGTGATTCAGAACAAGTGGTCTGATTCTCCTGAGACTGATGGTGACCTGTTATGCCCAGAGAGATTTATAATTCATAAAGCACAGAACTGTGTCCCAGTCGTGTGCTTTGCAATTTATATGATTATAGTTGCAGTGTTTACTAAGCAGTAATCATGCTGCATCGTTTGTGCTTTAATGAAATTTTCTGTCATATAACATCAGGTTTTGCAATTCACTGCCAAATGGGTGTTTATTTGTGAAGATAGCAATGCCATATCAGCCAAAACAGCATTGTTAATGAAGGATGGTAATGAAATGTACTCTCAGATATTAGCTTTCATTAGCTTTTATATCTCTGCTGCTGTTATAAGCTGATATTATGTTGTTAGGTTGTTTGGCTTTAAATTATATAATTGCACACATTTAAATATCACTGAAACATAGTCATAGCCGTCCAGCCTGACACTGAGCTCTTGTCCTGACAACAGGGCTATTTAAGGGTCAAAGCTGTAATTTAAGTGGGAAAAAAATGTAGTGTTGTTCCTGTTGAACATTAAAGTAATTTGCCTCTCTATTGTGAGGTCAGATGATGTTTACTGCTCATATGTATGCAGTGGATTCTGGTTATATATGCACCATCAGCAGGAGATCATGACTTATCACACGTGCCTTTGCATTTTCTTTCAGCAGAACCAACAGTTTATGTGAATGACTTCTGAATGTGTTTTCTTTTTTCTAATGGACATATCCTCAGTCTGATTGTAAGTCAGTTAGTAAATTGCCCTGGTGTCTGTCTTCTTCAGGTGTGACCATGAAGCTGATGGATGAGGTGGCAGGGATTGTTGCTGCTCGTCATTGCAAGACCAACATTGTGACCGCATCTGTGGACGCCATTAACTTCCATCGCAAGATCGAGAAAGGTTATAAAAAAATAGCTCTTTTCATTGTAACATAGAGAATATTGTTGGTACTTGGTCAGATCTCACAGACATCTGATTTCTTTCATGATTGGAAAGCTAAGCTTATTTTATGTAATTTCCAAAAAAACGGAGTTCAGTTGTGAAACTAAAGATTGACTGTGGAAAGCCTTTAAGTAGCTTGAGTTGTAAATAGGTTTGTGGGAAATTGATAAATACATGATATATTGCTTAATACTAGTGTAGTTTGCCAAACATAAGGCAACATAACATAGTCATCTGTGCAATTCTAGTGATTTATTCTTAGTTCTTGTTTTGTAAAAGATAGGCAGATGAAAAGATATAATGTATTATTTATTATACTGCGGCACATTACTCTGTTAGAACTTGTTGCATCCCGGATTGGATCACACACACACACACACACACACACACACACACACACACACACACCTTTATTGAGATCCAGTACTATTTTTAACAAACCTGTATTCACAAACCTTTTAAACGTATTATATACAGAGCAAACTCTGCAGTGCATTTTATTATAAGTCATTATTAGTCATTATTTCAACCAAAAAATATATTTTCATATATTGTGTCTTTCAAAACCCAAGCTCTTTTCTGGAGCACAAGAGTGCACTTGGTGCACTTTCCAAGAAGTCAGTAATGCTGTCTTTCTGAACGTATCATTAAAACAGTCTATCTGCATAATACAGGATCCAGGATTCTTAGTTATTGTTGTTGATGATGATTTAGAAGAGATTTTTAGAATAACATTTGTTTGTCAAGTTATTATCGTATAAATACAGTGCTTGTATTGTACTTTGTAACAAAGAATGGAAGAAAACAACAGCCTCATTGATATTCAGTTTATATACAATGGATGAAACTGTGACTGTGCACAATTTCACAGACTCAGCCTCCTTCAGAACGCATGAAGCCTTGAGTTTTACTATTCTTTCATATTAAATGACTGAGCAGAAATCAATTATTCATTCCATTAATTATTATGCTTATTACTTTCTCCATTCATTCATTACTCATCTGATTCTGAATGTTTGCATACTCTAAAACAATTTCATGTGCTAATACTATGGGACTTGACAAACAAACCCTTGCTCTATTATAGTGGTGTGTAAATATACAAAAGGCACATTATTTTTAGTGTGTCCTAAAACCTTGCTCATAATCAATCTACGTTCAAAGTCATTTGTGTCTTTCTGACATGAACTTGGTAAAGCTTTCAGGATTTTGAATTATTCAGTTTTCTCGGGCTTATTTCAGCGGCAGTGACTTTGGTTGGGTCTTAACTTTTCTGGCGTTCATTTCTACATCAGTAGATCTCCACCAAACAGAATTGCAACAGTAGTGCAAACGATCTGCAGTTGAAAGGGTAAACAAATAGTCCTGAAGTAAACTCTGCATGGCTAGTCAAATGTGCAGAAAGACCAATGACCTGATGCCACACAGTCTGCTTAATTCTCTAGAAGAGGAAATGGTTGTGTAAATGTGCAGTAACAGCAGTCTTACCTGTTGATGGATTATTAGTAACACTGTGGCATGTCTGAAGGAATAGTTCACTCAAAAAGTATTTATTTTATCCACATATCTTTCCAAATTGTTAAAGTGTTGTTTTTCTATACATTTTCCAAAATGCTTAAAAATGCCTCACAAAAAAGCCTTACAAATTATTTTTCAAAAATAATTTGGAAACATTTTAGATTAGAGAACACATATTAACCATAGACTGAGAATTTTCCCTCAATAAACACCTAATTTGCTGCTTTTTAATAGTTGGTAGTGTTGCTGTTAAGTTTATGGGGTATGATTAAGGGATCTAAAATATGGTCATGCAGAATAATGCATTAATATGTGTTTTATAAGTGCTAATAAACAGACAATATGCTAGTAATATGTATGCTAATTAGGAACTGTTTAATAGTGGGAATTAGACCTTAAAATAACGTATTACCAACAATTTTACTTATTTTATTTCTTATAATTGTTTTTTCACTTTGTAGAATTTAGTTTTTCCTCTTTTGTTTTCTGGCTGGGTGGAAGGGAAGGGAAGGGAAGGGTGGTTTGTGTGACTAGGATAAAGATTTTCCGTTTCTGCTGTGTAAGAGAATGAGCGTCTATGGTGATGCACAGGGTTGATTCTCTCCAGATGTCCTTGCTGTATTTTAAACATAGGCATCCCTTCCTGGAATCAGTGAACTCAAGTTAGGTCAAACTTTAATGGTTTAATGGCTTTAAATGCAGTAATGGCTAGGTCAACTTTGCCAGATTTTCTCTCTGGTATCTGACATTACGAACTCCACTGTATGTAAGTGAATAAAAACGACAGTTCACTAAGGGAGCTGCACAGTGATGTGGTAAACAAGTGTTTTACGCTCTGTTGATTGTATCCACTGATGAGGATGTCAGAACACACTTCTGTGCATCAGGTTAATCAGCTACAGTTATTATTGCTGATGCTGATTTATTATCATTTCACTGACTACAAAACAAGCAAACAAAAAGTAATTGCACTCAGTTTGATTTTTTTATACTTTTGGCAAATACCTGTAAATTATGAGACTTTTCTGTACCTCACTGTACCTCCTTCCTGATTCCCTCTTTTATTGCAGATTTTTCTCTCACAGTGGTTTTATATGATCAAATAAAATGTTTTATATTGAGCAAGGACTTATGAGCAATGACTGCCAGTGAAAAGGCCCTGTTTAAATAGTAATTTGTCTTGAAAGTAAGAAATCAACATACTTTGGTTGGTTATTTAAGAGACTAAACACAGACCAGCTTTTCGATTGCCACACTACACCTAGATGTATATGCACTTATTTGTTTGTTTGTTTATTCAAGGTGGCATATATGTCAACTAAGAAAGAACCAAAATAATAATGATATAATACAATTTGAATTACTAGGTTTCAATATTTATTTATTTATTTGCTTGCAACTATTTAGTGTTATGCACACAGGGACAAATATCTATGCTCTGTTTTATCATAATTCAAACTTAGCAGCTTTACCAAATAACACACCTTTTTTATCCTAGTGTTAACCCTTGAAATTATTGATAAACTTTACTAAAAATAAATCTTAACTAAAAGTAAATTAATGTGTATTATTTTAGCTGCTGACCAAAATATATTCAAGTTACAGTTAATACGGGCTTAAAGTGCACACTCTGAGCTTTCATTTGAGGGTGTGTATTCACATAAAAATTGGAGGAAAGGTTTAGGAATTACAGCTCTTTAATATGTACCTCCCCCTTTTTAAGGGAACACAAGTAATTGGACAGTTGACTCAAAAGCTGTTTCTTGAACAGATGTGGGCTATTCTTTTGTTATTTCTACATCTATCTCCTTATTTCAACCCGATTGAGCTGCATTTCACTCGCTGAAGACTAAACTAAAGGCAGAAAGACCCGCAAACAAACAACAACTGAAGTCAGCTGCAGTAAAGGCCTGGCAAAGCATCACAAAAGAGGAAACCCAGTCTCTGGTGATGTCCGTGAGTCACAGACTTAAAGCAGTCATTGCCGGCAAACGATTCTCAACAAAATATAACAAATTCAGATTGTATTTATGATTAAATTTATTTGTCCAATTACATTTGAGCCCCTGAAAATGGTGGGACAGTGTATAAAAATGGTTATAATTCCTAAGCATTTTATGGTATGTTTTTGTTCAACCCCTTGAATTAAAACTTAAAGTCTGTACTTCAATTTCATCTTGATTGTTTCATTTTAAATCTTTTCTAGTGGCATACAGAGCTGAAATTATGAAAATAGTGTAAGTGTCCATATATATATGGGCCTGACTGTATATGTCTTGTATTCTATAGACCAGATGAATTGACCGGAAAGACAGTGAAGGAATGATAATAATATATCTGCCCTCAGGCTCTGTTTCCATGGAAATAAAAATTAAACGTATACATCAAAGAGGGCAGGAAATGGACCTAACAATTTCAACCATTCTCTTTTCTCAGCCTTGTTCTAAAAGACAAATTGCCATGAATGTTTTTTTTAAATGGACAAGATCTACTTTTCTACACTGTAACTAGCATTTTAGAGTCCCGGGGTCTTATTAAGCCATTCTGCATCTACCTCAGAGCACCATTAAATGCATAAAGGTTCATTTAAGCATTCGTTTTTCCCAGAATCCATTAAGAGTATGTGCTATATAAGGGATAATGAGGTCCGTCCATTCCTGGGCTGTGTTTAATAGAGTCTGGTGTCAAAGCCACATCACTGACAGGGCCAGTGAAAAAAATAAAATGAAAGTGAGTAAGTGATGCTCTGATAAAACCTTGACGTATCAGATCAAAGTCATCATATATAAGAAGCTGCGAGCAATAATTTTTAGTTTGGAGGGGGCTACAAGGGACGCATGGTCACCCCGACCCACAACAACCTTCTGCACATTCATACAGCCTCATTAATTCTCTGATTCTCCATGCGGACTGGAAACAATTTATCTTTTGTGTGTGTGTGTGTGTGTGTGTTAGTTATGAGCTTTACATATAGTTACAGTTAAAGTGTGCAAGTTGCACAATAAATTACACCAGTGGTTGCCAACTGGTGAGCCACAACCCAAGAGCTCATTCTGATCTGATCAGAACTAGTCTGCTTCAGAGAAAATTAATACTAAATGCTATGGATGTGCTTCTTAAATTACTGAGGTCGATGCAATATGCATCTTGATGCATAGCCAACGATACGATACATTGAAGATATGAAGCAGCTATTGATGCGATGCGATACGATTCACCTCTATTATGATGCAGTACGATCCGATTTCGATTCGATTCAACACAATATGATTCAATGCAATACGATGCAATGGAAAAAAAATATGATGCTATGCTATTCAATGTGGTACAGATAGTTAGCTTTTATCAATCTATATATAAAATATTGGTCACAAGTTATTGGTCACTTTCTAAATAATAAAAGTATAGCGCATCTACTAATAATTATATATAAATAAATATATTTTTACCAAATATGTTAGAAATTATGCATCATGATAAAAATGACAACTTGCATCCGATGCACAGTTTTATAAATCGATGCATCGCAGCCTTAACTAAATCCTTAACATTCTGAAATCTGAATAGTTAGAGCAGCGAAATAATAATATTGCTTAAATAGAAAGGAGAGAAAGCAGTTCATTATTTTGATGCAAAGTCAAATTTCACTTGTTAGATTCTAGCCAAAATAGACAGGGGCCAACATGGACAGGACATGCACGCATCCTCAAAAACCATGTCGCTACTATAAAAGTTAAATTATCAAGGTTGATCGATAAATCTGGAGCTGTTGGACCTCTGCCAACAATTTAAAAAGAGATATTAGGCAGCAACTTCCACACCCAACTTTGGTTAAAATACAACATAAATCAGCCTGTACCAAGAAAGTGTGTAATGACTGCCACTAGAAACACAAATCAAATTCACAAAATTAATGACTATTTTCAAACTGGTTTCCTTGGCACTCTTTCTGCCCATCTCTGGTAAAATAACACTGAGATAATGCCTATAGTGCTAGTTAAAGCAAAATTAATACCATAGCTAGTCTTATTAGGATTCAAATTACTCAACTGGTGGAACACGCATACAGTAATGATCAAATGTATATATGTATGTTGTAACTTGAACAAGTCTCTTTTAATAAAAGTGTCGACCAGATAAACATATGTTTAATAAAGCAGGTATTACATTAATACCTTTATATTATATACATTAGGCACAGGCCTCTAAAATCCTTGTGACTACAGTTATTTTATTTGATTCCTTAGATGACACGTCAGACCATTAAAAATAAATGAATAATCACTGGGGAAAAAAAGACAATGTTTTTACAAATAGCTGATTTTTATTTGAGTCTCCATATTTAACACAATTATTCAATTGTAGTTAGAACCCACTGAAAATGCACTCATTAATAAATCATAATAAAAAGGTTGCTACGTAAAATTTGTAACTGTGTTGTTATATATTTATTAGATTGATGTATACATAGTACATACACTTTCCTGCTTACTGTAACACTAGTGTCCCACCAGAAAAGCTCAATATCAGCAGGCTGTTTAATTCTGTGGACACAAAGATATATATATACAGTATATATATTTGTCTTGCAATCATGTAATATCAGTAGATGTAATAGCTGACATTATGTGTCCCTGCAGGCTGTGTCATTACTGTTTCCGGCCGAATGACCTTCACCAGTAATAAATCAATGGAGATTGAGGTTTTCGTTGACGCTGACCCACTGGTGGAGGCTGAGAAGGGAAAATATAGGGCTGTCACAGCCTTCTTCACCTACATCTCCCTGGACAACGAAAACAAGCCCCTTCCTGTGCCACCGCTGAAAGTGAGTAATGCAGAGTTTATACATGTATGTACTGTGATATAGGAATATTGATTAATATAATGTGAATGTAACACTTTTTAGACAAAATGTTTTGTTTTTTATGTCTTTTTAAGCATGCAAAATGTGTTTAAAAAAAGCTAAATTAAGAATGCCTACTGCAAAAAGTTAATGAAAAATAAGTACTTGTTAAATAAATTGTATAATTTAGGTGTGAACCGAAAATAATGTTTTGGAATTAAATAAAAATATAAGTTTACATTTATTTGAAATAGTTACTGCAGAGTGGATTTTTGATGCACTTAAGTGGGACTACCTTCAGTGAAAGTCTGTGGGATTTTTTCCTCTTATTTTATCATTCCACAGGTGAAAATCATGAGTCTGATCACAGTCAAATCAAATCAAATCACTTTTATTGTCACATTGTGCCTTGGTGAGTGAAATTCTTATGAGCATGCTCCAGACAGTGCAACAAAAAAAAAATATATATAAAAAAACAATTTACATATGGACAGTACATATTTACAGACTGTACAGAAGACAATGTGCAAAATACACATACATATACTCAGTACACACAGTGTACTATAAAGACATACTTAGTTACCAATACACATTATACACCGTATGTACACGTCTGCATTATTTCCACATCTATGCATAGTAATATGTGAAGGTGCAACAGATTATAATTTACAGTAGATTGGTTGTGCAACAGAATGGTTGTGCAAGGTGCAACAGATTATGCATATGCGATGTCGTGGGTGTGCTTTGTATGGTGTCCAGTGATAGCAGATGTGTTAGTGCAGTGTGTGCGTGTAGTCCAGTTGAACTGTGTTAAAGTGCAGTGCATGGCATGTTGTGTGAGTGGGAGTGTTGTAGGGTGGGTTATTTCTGACTGTTCATTAGCCTGATAGCCTGAGGGAAAAAGCTGTCCCTCAGTCGGCTAGTGCAGGATCGGATGCTGCGGAGACGTCTCCCTGAGGGCAGCAGAGAGAGCAGTCTGTGGGACGGGTGGCTGGAGTCTTTGATAATCCTCCGGGCTTTCCTTGTACACAGGCGGTGATGCAGCCGGTCAGGATTCTCTCCACAGTGCAGGTGTAGAAGGATCTGAGGATTCTGGGGCTCGTTCCAAACTTCCTCAGCCGTCTCAGGAAGAAGAGACACTGATGTGCCTTCTTCAGCACTGCATCTGTGTGAGCAGACCATGTGAGATCCTCGGTGATGTGAATGCCAAGGAACTTAAAGCTGTTAACCCGCTCCACAGGTGTCTTGTCGATGGTGATGGGTGTGTGTTCTCTGCTCTGTCTCCTGTAATCCACCACCAGCTCCTTGGTCTTGTCGATGTTGAGTGAGAGGTGGTTCTCCTGACACCATTTAGTCAGGGTACTCACCTCCTCTCTGTAGGCCGTCTCATCGTTGTCGGTGATCAGGCCTATCACCGTTGTGTCATCGGCAAATTTGACGATGACGTTGGAGCTGTGTGTTGCTGTACAGTCATGTGTGTACAGGGAGTACAGGAGTGGGCTGAGGACGCAGCCCTGCGGAGCACCAGTGTTGAGGATCAGGGGAGATGAGGTGTTGTTGCCCATTCTGACCACCTGACTTCTGCCTGTCAGGAAGTCCAGGATCCAGGTGCACAGAGATCTGTTTAGTCCCAGAGTCTGGAGCTTCACAACCAGTGTGGCAGGCACTATGGTGTTAAATGCCGAACTATAATCCACGAACAGCATCCTCACATAGGTGTTCTTATTTTCCAGGTGGGAGAGAGCAGTGTGCAGGGTGAAGGCAATAGCATCGTCTGTGGAACGGTTACAAATTGTAGTGGGTCCAGTGAAGCAGGCAGCACAGAGCAGATGTGTTCTCTGACGAGCTTCTCAAAACACTTGCTGAAGATGGGGGTCAGAGCAACGGGCCTCCAGTCATTCAAGCATGTGATTTTATTTGTCTTTGGTATGGGCACAATGGTGGATTTTTTGAAGCATGAGGGAACCACAGACAGAGAGAGGGACAGATTGAAAATGTCTGTAAAAACCCCGGCTAGCTGGAAAGCGCATGCTTTGGGCACACGGCCTGGTATGCCATCCGGGCCCACGGCTTTACGGATGTTCACCCGTTTGAAGGATCGGGTTACATCCGCGACAGAAAGCGAGAGTGGATTCACCTCTTCTGCAGCAGCCGTGGGAGCGCTCTCTGTGTGGGCGGTGTTATCAGCCTCGAAACGAGCATAAAAGGTGTTGAGCTCGTCCGGTAGAGAGGCGGCAATGTTCACAGTAGCTGGTTTATTCCCTTTAAAGCCTGTGATGTTGTTAATGCCCTGCCACATGCTTCTTGGGTTGTTGTTGTTGAAATGTTCTTTCAAATTTGTTTTTGTATTGTCGTTTGGCTGCTTTGATGCTCAGTCTACCCCACACTGACCAAAAAGACCCTGTGTTGAAACTTAGGTTACCTAGTTTCCTTGTGTGTTATTTGGTTTGTAATTTGGTTGTGAGAAAACACCTGAATCAGTCATTATATAATAAATATTTTGGGTCATGTAATGAACTGCAAATTAAATGCTAAAACATTAGGGCCCCACGACCCTTATGAGCACATGACTTATGCAACAAATAAAGCATTTACATAAGATTGGCCTCAGGCAGATATTCATCCTTGAACAGAGGGCCAATCAATCACCATTTTGGCAGCAAGCAGGCATACAGAGAAGCCTCTGATATTGTAGTGACAGAAGGTAAGCTACATAGGTGCTGGCATTCTCAGCCCCCTACTGAAAACTCATAATAGCCACACTGTGCAGCATCGATACACAACCTACTCTCAGTTGTTTGTGAACACTGAGTCCAGAAGCAGCTGTGTGAGTCTATAATTTGGGGTAAAATTAATGCTTATTCCCAAAAATTATCAAAATTTTTATTGAAAAAAAAATGTATTTAGTTTATTTTATTTAAATGATTGTGCTTTTAAAAATGTCAGATTTCAAAAGAAACATAAAATGTTAATAAACATCTGTATTATTAGTTTGTTTGTACAGCTCTGGAAAAACATGAGACCTCTGCTAAATTCTAAGTTTCTCCAGTTTTACTATTTATACCCTAGTGAAAAAATATACTTAAATGTATTTGAAATACTTTTATTTTGTGCTGAATATACTACAAATATGTTTACATATTTATTTGCTTGATAAAAATACCCTGCAGTTGTTCTTTTGGTAAACTAAACTCTACTAATAAGTCAAATTGGAACAACCAATCTTGTTCTTAATGCACTTTAATTGTGCTGAAATAGTGCTGAGTTCCAACTAAAGATATACTTGAGTATATTGTATTGTGCTAAAGTGGAACTATTTCAAGTATATTTCAGGTACACTTTAAATATCTTTCATTTTACCTTGCATACTATACAGAGATCATACAATCCTTATTAATAGTGATATTAAAACACATTTTAGGCATCATATTAAATGTGCATTGTGCAATAAAGAAAAATCAAATAAAATGTAATTGTAATTTTATATCAATAAGTATTAAGTGATACATCAATAGATATTTTAATTGATTTGAAGTATACTCAGTATTAAATAAATGTATTCAAATATGGTAGGTATGTGTTTTAGTAAAATTAACATTTATATTTTATACTTTAAACTACTGACGACATTTCTCCCAAATTCCAAATAAACATATCGTCATTTAGAACATTTATTAGCAAAAAAAGACCAAAACAAATGCATGTTATATAAGTCAGACCTCATATAATGCAAAGAAAACAAGTTCATATTAATTTTTAAACAACACAATACTAATGTTTTAACTTATCTAACGTATTGAACTTAAATCAATATTTGGTGGAATAACCCTGATTTTTAATCACAGCTTCCATGTGGCTTGGGATGCTCTCTACCAGTCTTTCACATTGCTGTTGGGTAACTTTATGCCACAAAAATGCATGCAGTTCTGTTTGATTTGGTGGCTTGTGACTTCCATTTTTCTCTTGATCACATTCCAGAGTTTTTTTTTTCAAATTTAGGTCTGGAGATTGGACTGGCCATGACAGGTTCCTGATCTGGTGGCCCTCCATCCATAACTTGATTGACCTGGCTGTCAAGTCAAGTTACCTTTATTTATATAGCGCTTTATACAATAAAGATTGTCACCAAAACTTGTACCATGGTATCAGTAGTAAACCACTATCAGAAGACCTCAAAGGTCTTCTAGTATTGGACCTTTCTAAGGTCCAATGCTATTATGCTTCTTTTACAAGATGTAAAATAAGTCTCTAATATCCTTAGATTGAGTGTGCATGTCAAGTTTTAGCTCAAAATACCTGACATTTTTTACCAGTTTTGTATAACTTGTTAAAATTGCCACTTTTAGGGTATGAGCCAACAGGCACCATTTTTGTGTATGTCCCTTTAAATACAAATGAGTTGTTGCTCCCGGAGAAGAGGGCTTCAAGAGCTCCGCCCCAGCATTGGCAGTGCTAGCCTTTGCAAATAAACATTCCACTATTAGTACAAGCCAGTAATCTTTACAGAAAACATACTCGGTTTAAAAGTCAGTCATCTGATTGTACTGTGCATAATAAATTGTTGTTTAGGAATTACACAGATGGGGAGAACGGCACATTAAAAATAAAAACACAGCTGGTCTCATGGTTTATGGCATGTTATCACAAACTTTATAAGTCACACCCGTGATTATTAGCTCAACAAACTCAAGCGCTCGACTCACATTACTTTCATATGCAACTTTTAACTACCACATTCCTATTCAGGATCATTCATGAAGGCAGCACCAGTAAAAACAGACAGAGGCAATGGTAGCTTTAGCATTATTAGCCTTACAGAGTGCCAAGAAGCTCTTACAGAAAGGCCATTTGGAAAACAAACTCATGATACTTACTTTGTCTGGAGCTGACGTTCTCGCACGAATCGTTGGTATTGATTCCTATACATATTGAGAACTATAAATATTTTTTTTCTGGGACAGGTAGCATTTCCTTAAACAATGAAGCTTAACCACAGTGTTCTCAGCGGCTCAGATGGAGGGAGTTTATGGAGACTCTTATGTTCATTAGTGCATCCCAAAAATCCCAATGCTTCTAATGCCTCTTTAGTGCTGACATTGTATGTCTCCAGTAATGGTAGACTGCAGCTTCTCATTCAGTGCTGTATTTATGCTAATAGGGCAGAGAGCGTCATGGGTGGGACTTTTCCCCCTCAGTGATATGAACAGAGGGAGAATCTGAAACAGCTCGTTTGGAGAGACTGTTAATTATTTTTTGATATAATACAAAATTAGTGGCAGGATTTTTGCATTTGGCTGGTTGTTTTCACACACTGCGGCCACACAACTGTGTTCAAACACCTTATAAACACCTATTTTATATTTAGGGAGGGATGTAGATGAGCAATAACAGCAGGTAAAAAGCAGATTTAGTAAATTAGGTAATGAGAGGGTAGGGGTGGGCGATATGACCAAAATCTTATATCACAATATGACAAATTTTATATCACGATAACAATATAGATCACGATATAGTGATATTCTTTTAAAAAGGTTTTTATTATATTAAAATCGTTGATACCATATAATTTTCATAAACCTTGTCACCAATGAGTCAGCTAATACAAGCCTAAAGAGCGAGAGAAAAAAACTCACTGAAGATAAATAAACAGTCAGTGATGAAATAAGGATAAGAAACTAATTGCAAGCAATAGGACAAAAAACTAAAAAATAAGAAACCCTACATACATTGTGTAAATTAATTAGTCTTCACTGTGTTAATTATATCTATCTATCTATGATAGATATAATTAACACGTGTATTATGTAAAGATTCTATACATATTATAAATATATTATTGTTATTTATTTGTTTATTTATTTATTCTGATTAAAGTTACAAAAGTGATTTAGTCAAGAGCAGTGAGAGATTTTCTAGCAGTGTGCTATGATTAACATGAATGGAAGACAGAACGAATATTGGACAGCTTCCCCTTTAAGACCGAAGTCCGGATCCAATATAGCTAAGTTACTGTTTACTCACTCTTAAGACCTAAAGAAAAAGAACCACAGAAAGAGGCGGGGTACGCATATAGCTCTGTTGTTTGAGTTTCAACAGCTTAAAATCGGTTGTTTTAAAACTGCAGTGCTTAAAAACGCGTGACCATGCTACAGATGTAGTACCTCGTTTAGGAACGAGCTCCTCGTTGTGTCCTGGCTGGTAATTCTCCACCTGCTTCTGTCTCCCCTTCACGCCCCGTGGTGAGCGGCGTATAAAGATCGCAGTCACTCAAATGATGAAAAGTTATTACCGTAAACAATGTATTTTGCGACACCACGAAATAAACGATAGAACATAATATGAAACGATATAATTTTTATTTTGTCCATCCGATATATATTGTCATATCACACAGCCCTAGAGGGAAGGAGAGACAAGATTCAAAAATTTTACCAAGTACATTGGGAATAGATGTAAGGTTGGGTGTCTTCAACATAGCAATGAAAGGTAAAACCATGTAAATTTATTATGTGACCTAATGGAAGCATATAAGTAATGAAAAGTAAAGAACCAAGCACAGAACCCTGAGGAACACCGTGAGTGAAAGAGGTAGTAGTGAACTTATGTAGTGTTGATGTCAGACAGATACGAAATTAACCAGGAGAGAGCAGTTCCAAAAATGGCAAGGGCAGAAAGATGTGAGATGAGAATGCTATGAGAGATGGTGTCAAGAGCAGAGCAGAGGTCTAAGAGAATTAGGATACTGATGGAACAAGGATATTGTCATGTAATGTGTCTGATCGACTATGTTATTAATGTCGTATATGCTACTGTCAACTGTGTTAAACATTTTGTAATGTAATATAGAACTTAAAATGCTGTTTCTGAAGTTATTTTTCAAATGTACAGTATTTAAATTATGTATAATGCAGATTTATAATACATCATGTTACAGTCTTTAATGATCATACAGAAAATATCAGACACACTGTATACCTGCAAAGAACACTTTAAAACAGTGTTTCTCGAAATGTAACAGACTTTAAATGTAACAGACTATCTAGTGACTATAATATAAAACTGCTGTCTAAGTGTTGCAATTGCATACAGTACACTGAAGGCACTACTTGTTTTGTTAAGAAAGTTGATTTCATTTTTGACTGGTTGATGTCAGATGTATCCCTAAATATAGAATCATCCAGCTTTAGAAATAACCCTGCGTTAGAAATAACTCGATTGCTTTTCAGCCCTATTTATTTGAGGTCTCCTTTCCATAAATGGAAATGCATATCAAAACTGCATGAGCATCAGTCATATTGTGTCTCTTCGCTCTTATATTTCAGAATATTTATAGTATATTGACAGACTATTCCTGCTATTTCAGATTCAGGTGTTTTTTCTTCCTTCAGTGAAAGATCTTTCATTCTATTTTTAGGTTTTCCAGATTTAGCTCTTGGTGGAGGGGAGTTATGGGCTGGGGGAGGGGTGAACAAGGCTGGCGGAGTGAAAGCACAGAGAAGTGGGGGATCATGGGATGGGTGGGACTATTGAATGGCATGCGGCACACAATGAAAGCTACGAGGATCACCCAGATGTTCAGAGTTTCACTTTTTTGGACTGAGCATTATGACATGGTCTTCTCAGGAAACATTTCAGAGAAATGATAAGGAGAGCATCGTGTTCTTATAAGAACAATATATGCAGTAAGCATTTTTGTCTTTTTTTAGTAACAATATCTAAAGATTTTTTAAATAAGATGAATTTACTTGAGAAGCAAAGTAAATTAAGGTTGCATCTTTAGTAAATGCATCTTGTTTTAAGTGTTTAGATATTTTTACTAAAAAACGTAACAAAAATACTGATTACAAAAAGGATTTTGCATTGCAGTCACAGACTTTCTAGACCCATTAATGCATTTGACAAACTCTCAGCTGGTCCATGCCTCACAAAACAAGTTGAGTTACCTTATCAACCACTGGGTTTGCAGCATGATAACTGTGTTTATTTTTAGAAACAGCGTGTGATGTGTGTGCAATAAGAGGTTAAAAGCATGATATCACACATCAAACATGAATACAAACAGAAAAACAAGATCACTCAATTCTTGGTAATGAAATTTCCTGTGCTTTCCGTGTGAAAACATACTAATAAGATTTCTTTAATTCTACATTTCTATATATGCATGTAAGCATTGCATTTTTGGCAATAGACTTAGGTAAGGACCCAATAAAAATGCATTTCGGCAGGCAGACTCGTATCACTTGGACTTAATATAGATAGAGTTTGGGTTACGTACCAACAAAATAGCTGGACATTTCTGACACAGCCTCTTGTTCCAAACCTGTATGATATTTTTTCTTCAGTTGAACTCAAAAAGAGATGTTTTGAAATGTGTCCGGATATTTCCAGATTTTCTGAAAATAACAGCTGGCCTGGGGCTCAATTTCAAGCTTCCTTAATAGTGCATTTATGTTCTATTTGAAGGTTTATATCTGGACATTGTATTCTTTCGTACTATGGAAAAGAGCAGCATGAACGATCTGCAAAACATCTTTGAAAGACATGAATATGATTAAAGGGCAGCCTAATCATTTCTATTTTTAGGTGAGCTAAATATTAGCAGCTTGCGAGATCAAGATGTCATGGGTGTTCTGGCATATATCCTCAACTCTGAAAGCCACCGTCTTAAAGTCAAAGAATATTTTAATCAGAGCACCTTTACAAAGTGTGATTATTTTAAAACGGTCTCACCCCTGAGATAACGTACTGTGGATTTCCAAAGAAATGCTTCCAAAGAAGATACCTATGTGGTGTTTAGTTGTGCACTAACATGGAGAGGCATTCTAGGAGCAGCTGCAAAGGTCACCGAATGAAAGGTTAATTGAGACATTGTGGATCAGAGAGTTAGTTAAAGCACTTCTTTACTCTATAACTGGATTATCAGCACAGTATAGTAAAATGTCACTTGCAAAATAAGAATAGCGATTAGATTCTAGTTTATTCATCAATAGGATAATGTTAAAATTTGAGGTAAGTTTGGTTCTAGGCTGAATCTGAGCCATTTTGCCATTGTTATAAAAACGCTTTAAGTGTAACTTGTGTAATTTAAGTTAAAGTGAAAAGGGCTTAGGCACTGCTGCAAGAGAGACCCTGTCCCAAACCACATTTGTTTCCCTCATTAATAGGCAGACTCTTCAGCTCAAGTGTTCTACAACTTGTGTGTTTTTGATGGACATTGTTAATGGAATAGATCACCCCCACACAAAATTGTCATTATCTACTTACCCGTATATCTTTTTTAACTAATATGCTGTTATTTCCGTTGAAGAGAAGTTTATCAGTGAATATGAGCTTCTGGTTCCTTTTGTATGGCTTCAGGAGGTGGACTACTGTCACAGTTTGTCTTCCTCTGCCTTTGTCTCCTCACCCTTATATGGTCCTTCCTGTTCCCCATCATTAGTTAATTATTGTCCTTCTGTGTTTTTTTTACGTCCCAGGTGTTTCCAGTCATGTCTCCCTATATATAGTCTGTTCTGCCCCATGTGTCTTGTGGATTATTGTTAATGTCTAAAGCCTGTATGGATGTCCTTACCTGTGTTCCTGTGTCTCCTCCGTCTGTTCTACATTAAATACCCGGTTTGTTATACTCCTCGTCTCCTCGTTCCTGGATCCCCCGTGCAGCAACGTGACAGAATAATCCAACCGAAACAAGATGGAGATCACCGGCGTCTGCAGCTCACCGAGCCTGGCGTTTGCGGGAAGTCTGCCGCTGTCCGCGGCTAGCACGAGCCTGTCACCGTACACGAGAGTCAGAGCCACCCGAGCGCCCACGAGAGTCAGCGCCACCCGAGCGCCCACGTGAGTCAGCGCTACCCGAGCGCCCCCAAGAGTTGGTCTGTCCAGCTCACCTTTGCCTCAGCTGGTCCTGTCCAGCTCACCTTGGCCTCCGCTGGTCCCGTCCAGCTCACCTTGGCCTCCGCTGGTTCCGTCCAGCTCACCTTTGCCTCCGCTGGTCCCGTCCAGCTCACCTTGGCCCACGCTGGTCCCGTCCAGCTCACCTGGGCCTCTGCTGGTTCCGTCCAGCTCACCTTGGCCCACGCTGGTCCCGTCCAGCTCACCTGGGCCTCCGCTGGTCCCGTCCAGCTCACCTTTACCTCCGCTGGTCCCGTCCAGCTCCCCTTGGCCTCCGCTGGTCCTGTCCAGCGCCCCTTCTGCGCTTCCCGAGCGCCCCCCTGAGATGGGGAGCTTCCCCAAGAGAATTTTGGGGGGGGGGGGCTACCCTCCATGGCCTCCCAAGCTTCCTGCTCCGCCATGGAGGCATCCCAAGCTCCCTGCTCCGCCATGGTCGCCCGAGCACCCTGCTCCGCCATGGCAGCCGGAGTCCCCGGATCCGCCGTGGCAGCCGGAGTCCCCGGATCCGCCGTGGCCGCCTGAGTTCCCGGATCCGCCGTGGCCGCCTGAGTCCCCGGATCCGCCGTGGCCGCCTGAGTCCCCGGATCCGCCGTGGCCGCCTGAGTCCCCGGATCCGCCGTGTCTGCCTGAGTCCCCGGATCCGCCATGTGTCCCGGAACGGGCACCGCCCTGGAGGCCACCTGTCCGGTCTCCTAGACCCTTGAGGCCTCCAGAGCGCCCACCCCCCCTCCCCTTTCGATGTCATACGGCGCGGGACGCGCCTATTGGAAGGGGGGGTAATGTCACAGTTTGTCTTCCTCTGCCTTTGTCTCCTCACCCTTATATGGTCCTTCCTGTTCCCCATCATTAGTTAATTAGTGTCCTTCTGTGTTTTGATTACGTCCCAGGTGTTTCCAGTCATGTCTCCCTATATATAGTCTGTTCTGCCCCATGTGTCTTGTGGATTATTGTTAATGTCTAAAGCCTGTATGGATGTCCTTACCTGTGTTCCTGTGTCTCCTCTGTCTGTTCTACATTAAATACCCGGTTTGTTATACTCCTCGTCTCCTCGTTCCTAGATCCCCCGTGCAGCAACGTGACAACTACTCTACCGTTACCCATTTTTATGATATTTTTTTTTTTAATTTTGAGCTGTACAAAAAAGTGCAGTAATGTCGAAATTAACTGGTTTTATTCAAGCCGTAATGTTACTATATCAAATGTTACTTTTTCATAGTAAGTTGCACCAAATAAATTATTTTGTAGCAACAGCACATTTTCAGTTTCAGCTGTGTTGAAAGTGAAGGTCAGGTTATCGTTACTCGTCTAAAACATGCTTTATTAAGGAATAGGCTCATATTTGCATGGCTGAAGAAACTTTGGGTATCTAATGTAATGTTCACTATGAATTCATATTTCTAATGGATTCGATTTCAGCGTTGACTGTCTGCTGATAAATTGTTTGCAGTGACAGTTAAGAGAGTGACAGATGTTATTCAGTGGATATAATCCACTTATTAGACATTCAAGTCTTGATTACACACATGGCTCAGTCAATGTAAAGAAAGTATATTTCTCTATTTGCTGAGAGCTTCATTAAAGAGGCAGATCTGATGTAATAGTCTGACTTTGTGGGCCTTTGCTAAATAAATGTTTGCCAAAAGCTTGGTCATGTCAGCCATGAGTGAAATCAAAAAATTCATACCATATTCAGATTTCTCTATGATGTCCTTTCTGTTTATAAGCTACAATACTTTTTTCTTAAAAGTCTGCTTTTTATTATTATACTTAAGTTTACATGAAGCCCTTTTCCTCATGGAGGAAAATTACATTACATACATACATACATACATTACATACTGCTAATTTTAATTTGCTAATTCCATTGTGAGCGTGTGGTCTCATTGTAAATACTGTGTATCAAATCATGCCACATTCTTCAGCATCCATATTGGCTATTTCCATTTGCAACTACTGCTGTTTTTTTCTTAACACTAAATTGTATTATGTTTCACACTCTGGTGGTTTCTGCTGGAGCAATCACTGTGTTCTTCTGCCAGTCAGTCTCTCTGAGGCACTGAGCATCCCTACAGCTTAATTTAATTTGTTCAAGACAAGCACTGCTGCCATGGCCCCGTGTCTTTTCCTGGCCTCATCATGAGCTCTGAGCAACAGGACAGTCACTGACCCAGCCAGGACTGCCTTCAAGGTCACATGATGTTGATTTCAGATAGAAATTACTGGGAGAGCTGTTTTGCCTTTGTTGCAAGAAACAGCTGTTCACATACAAGTTTCATTAGTTGAACCAGGTTATTACAGAGCTTTATGGAATTATTCCATTCTTATTCGCCATTGAACAGTCAAATATGTTTCTTTAATGACAGCCAGAACTGCCTCTTAAATTAAACAAAAATATGTGCAACAGTTCATATGCTCTCTGTTAAACTGGGTCACCTCAGAAGCATAAAATGAGCCTCAACATCAGCAGCCCTGTGAAGTTTAGTGTATCTGCTTGAGCTTATATAACCTTGCTGTGGATATGCATCCTATATCTGATCCTCATTTGTGCACATGCCCTCATCAGCCAGGCTGCTTCAGTTGTCACTGCACAGTTTGTTCCCTAAGGTTGGTTGCCATCTGCCACTGCTGCGCATGACTAGCTGGTGACCTATAGCCAATGATAAGAATAGCCATGGTGTAGTGTGCAGCTGCAAGATGAAGCCTAACGTCAACTGACATCCTGCTCTCTCGCGCAGTACTGTTGTTTGTTTCTGATGAAGCTGTGCTCCCAAAGCAAACATCTTTTGTCTTATTTTAGATCTCCAAGAAATGTTCTGCAGCTGGTGAATTTGCTCATGACCTTTGTAACAAATGACAGGTCAGAGGCGAGAGTAGATCCACTAGCAGCTTTATTTGTACAAGGTCAAACAGACAAATATCAAGCAGAGGTATCGAGGGCAACGTAGAAAAGGCAGAGTCAAAATCAGAGGCAGAGCAATGGGTCAGGGCAGGCGGCAGACAGAGAGGATTACCATAAAACAGGCGAGGTCAGAGAGGCAGGCAGCAAACGATCAGGAGAGGAGGTCAACAGTCCAGGTAGTGCACGGAAAGACAAACTGGGAAAAATGCTCGGAAATGTAGCCGGGGGAAACAAGACTTCGCAGTGAGTGCAAGTGAGAGTGCTGCTTAAATGTGAGTGTGAGAATGAGGTGCAGGTGTGGGGAGGCAATCAAGACTAATGAGTGAATGGTGACAGCTGTGTGATTGGTGTAATGGTGGACGGGAATGTGTGTGTGCAGTGCATGATGGGAGATGTAGTCCATGGGTGATGTGCAGTTGTAGTGAGTGGTAACCAGATTCATGACAACCTTACTTAAATTAACACATCATTTTCCCACGAATTAGTTTAAAACAAAAAAATAAGAATTCGAAAATATACCATCTGCTGTTATCCATTTTCCATAACTTCGCAAACCTGCATCTTTTACATTTATGTTCCTTGAGTTTAGCCAAGAGGACGTTCGGTGACTCTCTATTGATTAGACATCTTCTGGTCATGTGAATTTGCATTCATACACATTCATGCATTTGTGGTCTCTTGAGTTGTGTGTGAATGAAAGTGTGTTTAGTGGAAAATCACAGAGCACAGTTATCTTAAAAGGTTACATTTTTATAAGGGCCATTTATAATTTTAGTGATGGTTTTTTCATGCTAAAATAATTATCATAATTGTATGCCAAAATAACTGTCATAATCCTAATTTTTGAACATGACCCTCAGACCCGTTTTATTAAACTTGTAGGTGTAAAAGCATTTTCAATAAATAATTCCTAATACATTTCACAATTAATTACAAAGAAACAGCAAGTAACAAAAAATAAACATGACATTTTCAAGTAGAAAAACTGAAATAATTATTTCTTGTAAAATATAATTTAATAAACATTTATTTTTCTACTTAGTTTTTCATTTTTATTTATTTATTTTTATTTTTACAATGCACTCTCTTTACTTGTGAAATTAGAAACATGATTTTATTGCATTGCAGAAGGTTTTCTGTCAGACCCCCTTCCTTCAATAATAGCTTCTTTGCACTCTTTAAGTAATATCTATTAACATTAATTCATGTATTACATCACAAACAAACTCACAAACAGCATTCTTTCATCTCTGTTAGTTTGATTTATGTATTAGCTAACACAAACTCACGCATTATATTTTAAAGAATTCATTAATCTTTGTTAGATCGTGAAATCCAATCGTTTATCGTTTGTTCGTGTCCTTTCACAGTGCATACACTTTTAATGCATGTTGAAATTCACACATTCAAACAAAATCATGGTTTTTGAATAGATGGACATGGCATGTGAACATGACCGATTCCATAGTGATGTTTTTACAGACACCTGGTATCAGTTAGACATCGATACAGTCCAGACAAAATGTTAACATGTTTCCACCAGTAACGTTTTCTTGTGGTTACTTTAGCATTATTTATTGTGAAGTACAGCAAGACAAACTTTCAGTGCAGTTTAATGTTCAGGTGGGAGAACATCAAATGAGGACGTGCTTGTGTGAACATATTCTGATCATGTTCTTAACACTTCAGTGGTTTTCCATGATATGCGTATGACCTTCAAAAGAGCTGGGTTTCCAGGACACCACAATATTCATCTTTACTGTGCTTGTGTGTAAAACGTGTCTTTTATCTTCTTGCAGCTGGAAGGTGAAGAGGAGCAGAAGCGGTTTGAAGAAGGGAAAGCACGTTACCTGCTGAACAAGACAAAGAGACTCACAGCTAAGGAGCGTAAACAATGACTTTTACCATGCAAACACCATATTGTGTTGTAGAAGAAAATCCTTGAATAAAAGAGCCTCAACCGGCAACATACTTTATTAAGAACCTCTGCTTTATCCTACATGTAGCTCACTGAATAGAAAGAAAAATATTTAGGTTTATTTGACTTGTCTGAGTTTACCAAAGCACTTTGTGTGTATATGTATCTCAAGTGAAACAAAAAAGGAAAATATATATTTATGTTTTATTGTAACGCCTTATTTGTGAAATCTGCAGAGCTGTATTATGCACTAATAAAAGCCTGCTAATGCAGCTACAACTGGTTTACAGTGACATATCTGTTCAGTGTACCATAATCCTGGATCGATAGATGTTACAACCTAATTGCTTTTGTGACAGATATACTGATAGATAAGCAGTCAGACATCTGTGCACCAGTTCACTATTACTGCCAGAGAGAGAAAGATCATAAATGAGCTTGGGATCCTATGCTACTTACTTCTTGTGCCAGATTTATACCGGGTTGGGAGTTTTTTCTGCCATCAAGTTAATTATTCTGAGCTGGGAAAATGTATAAAAGGCTTGTTAGTTTTTTCTTTAATATGACACATGATGCTATCATTTTGTTAAAAACACTACTAAGGTTACATTTTAAGGTGATGTTGTTGCAATGTAATTACAGTAAGTATGCAATTAGTAATTAAGTAAGTAATATTAAGTAACTACGTGTACTTAGGGTTAGGGGTTTGGTTTGGGGTTAGTTGCTTTTAAATATATACTGTTATTACTATAGGAAATACTCAAACTGGAGTTTGGCTGATATCAAAGTAAACCTCAGATGATTATGGATTGCAAATAGTGAATGTTCACGCTGTATACAACATGTAATGTACAAACAATATTACATCTAAATTATGTAGGCTAGATGGTAAATGTCCATTATCATGGCCTCTGTGTTCTGCCACAAGCTAATGATGTACTGTTGTAAATGTGGAGGCGGCATCTTCTGTCATTAATGAAATGTACTCCATAGTTCTGCAAGCAACCAAAGTAAACAACTAGAACTTATCCATATAAAAAAGGAAGCCTGTTATCATCATTTGTAATAAGTCATGCCAAATTTAGTCAAAAGTAGGGTAAGTGGTGTTTATACTGGGCTGAACTCTGTTCTCATGGGAGTACATGGAAAGACATAGGGATGAACAAGGAATTTATTTTAGCTGGGAAACTGCACCATGTGTGTTTCTTAAAACATCCATAGGATTGAAAGCACAAAAGGCGGCTGCACCAGATACATCATCAGAGGTTTCTGTTAGGTTCTGAATCCGATTGGTCAGATCTTGTTCTCCCATGGTAAGTGCGTTGCAGAAAAAAGTAGCAAATATGGGGTAGTATATTTTAATATTTTCTTAATCTAAGACAGTGGAGTGGGAGTACTATTCGTGTATTGTTTAATGCATGTTTGGTGTTAATCAATGATTTGTTTGATTAGAGAAAGGCTCAGTCATTAAAAGCTTTCTAATACATGTTTGCCTAACAGAATAATTCAGGAGGCTTTTAAATTGGTAAGATTCCCTCTGTTCTTGCTAGTTTTGCAATTTTGCTAATGCTACACATTTAATGCTCTTTTATTCACAAAAAAATAAATAAATTATACTATAAATAATTGCCGTTAAAGTCAACTGATAATGTTTACATTTTCTAAACAAAATATGAGGGGTACATGCAATTGCTAATATTTACAGCGATAAGCCAGTGTGTTGCAAAAGTATTTAGAATATTTTATAGTGTATGTTACTACTTTAGATATTGAGATGAATGAAATACGACTGTAATGTGATGTCAAACAAAGACCATTTAACACTCCTAAATCCCAGACTTCATTTTAGTTTGGTGTATAGACTACTAGGCCATATCCATCTGCTCTTGTTTTTTGAGAGATGTGCCAAAGATGCCAGCATTAGTGGGGGAAGGACTCGTGCTGGGTTTCTCAGGGTGTAGAGAAGCAGGTAGGAGTGCAGCTGTCTGCTCTGACACTAAAGTTATGGAGATGTCCCCAGAGCTCCATGAAGCAGAGCAGGAGAGCCTGAGGCCGGGTGAATGAGTAGGCTGGATGTTTCCTCTCATGTTTTACTTCCAGGTCACCTGGCTCAATGCAGAAAAGAGAGATGCATTGTAATCATTTCCTGTTATTCCTTATATATTACTGCATACATGTATGCATTTAGCAGACGCTTTTATCCAAAGCGACTTACAATTGCATTCAGGTTATACATTTTTAATCAGTATGTGTGTTCCCTGGGAATCGAACCCACAACCTTTTGCGCTGCTAACGCAATGCTCTACCACTGAGCCACACAGGAACACACATACCTGCTTCTCTCGCTATTGATATTCAGTGCAATATCAGGCTCCTGCCTTTTATTTCCCTGGAATCAAATTAATATTTCATGTGTTGTAAGAAACAACTTCTTTATGTAAAAGCCGTGCAGCTGAACTAGAATCAAGCTGTGTAGAAAATACTAATGTTTTCAAATGGGAGTCAAACTAATATTGTCAGTCACGGTCGTGTTGCGGGAAAGGATGCAGGAGACGGGAGGTAAGGAAATAATAATTTTAATCATGTAATAACTTAAAAGACGCGAGAACGGACCAAGACTCAGGGAGAACTCAGGATTTATAAACACATAGAACATAATCTGGGTGAACAGAAACAGGTGAGGAGTAATCAAGGAATAATCAAATTAACTTAACAAGAACAGAAAAATAACCAATTAAGAAAACTCTGGAAGGACAGGGGAAAAAACAAAGAACAATGAGTCCAGAGTCCTGACAAATATAGCTTAAGTAAACCGCAAATGATTCTTGGTTTCTTCACCCTATAAAATGTACAAGTAATGTTAATCTCGGGTCAATTCTGTAAATGGTAAGTGTCGTTCATCGTGCCCTCTGTGTTCTGCCATAAGCTAATGGTTTAAAATGTAGAGTGGGTGTCTTCAGTCATTAATGATTTATTTTCTATTAACAGGATAATTCTACAAGCACCCCATGTTAACAGCTGCGACATATTTATACACTCTCAGAAATAAAGGTACAAAAGCTGTTGTTGTGGTGGTGCCTTTTCAAAAGGTATATGTTTGTACCTAAAGGGTCCATTTTGGTACCTTAAAAGTACATATTAGTACATTAGTAAAAGTACATTATAAAATTACATTATTTAAAGTGTACATATTTGAATATAATAGGTACACAAATTTACTTTTTGAAAAGGTACTGACCCAGTGACAGCTTCTATACCTTTATTTCTGAGAGTGTGTACACATTTGATGTTTGATGATGCAATACTGAATTGTAATGTATATATGGTAAAATGCATGTATCTAAATGTGCATTGTAATTACATCTGTTTATACGAATGATACAACTTATACATGCCTGTGATAAGGGGAGCAAATATAGTGACTCGCACTGCAATGTACAATACTGTGTGTTTATGTAAAAGTATGTGCTGTATTTTCATGTTAAAATTATTTCCTCCATGTGATTCCTGGGAAGAACATTATGTAATGAATGAGCAGTCAGGCTTTAAGATATGTTTGATTCCATAGTACAGTGTCCAATTCTTACGCACTGTAGCCCAGGTCAACACTCAAAGACAGAGCATCACAAGCTTCCATTTCAAAGCAGTATCTTTCCACATCCTTGTAATCCTTACATTTTTAACACATAAACTATTATATTTCACAATGATCACATTTACATTAAGAGAATTAGAATAGGTTGGGTTCTTTTTTAATCAAATCCCTAATAAAGGAAGTTTGATGGTTGAAAGAAAAAAATAGCCACAGATGGAAACAAAAGAAAATACCATAATCATAATCTCTTGTTTGTGATTGGTCAATGGCGGCATTTGCATAAGGGGAGATTGATTTGTGTGTGTGTGTGTATTGATTTATTTAGTTACATAGTTAGTATAATGATGATGCTATAAGTGTAGGCCATAATTAACAATTGTACCACACAAACTATCTCACATAGTAAAATAATTTTTCAAAATGTATTAATTCATTGATTTCCTATAGTCGTGATTCAGCCACTGGCATGTGTTGGTTTTATTTATATTCATTTTCCAAAAACACTGAAAATATCAGTGGCCGGTGAAAATCACCATTCCACACAAAAATAAACAAATAAATAAATAAAAATAATAAATAAATACATAAATATACAGTGGTGCGTTTTTTGTTGGCCAATTCTAATTTATATCACATAATAAAAATAAAAATGGATGTAATGTAACCTGGGCGGGTTTTTACCAAAGTAACTTTTTAAAAAGTTGACTGATTGACCGTTCAGAAACCCTGTATGCGCTAAAAGTACAGATTATCGAACCTCAGAACCTCATTTGGTTACAGAGAGAGAGAGAGAGAGAGAGAGAGAGAGAGAGAGAGAGAGATCTGATCCCAGCCTCCCATCATCTGATGCTCATTCATCCTCCTCCTCCAGCAAGACCTCAATGAGACGACGCGATACCGGACAACCATTATTGTTTCATCGCTCTCCTCCATGAATTCATCTTCTCTTCCCCTTTGGATGCGTGAATGGTGCTCTTTCTTCCACGGTTACTGCCACATTTAGTTATATTGTTTCCGTTTCTGAAGCCTGTTCTCGTGTTTGGAATAAAATAGCGCACAAACCAAAACTGAGGAAATAAAGGTTGACAATGAAGCAGCGATACATTTGAATCTGGAGATATCGACGGATATCTACAAAAAGGTGGGTTATCAGAGTAACATTTCCTTTCGCAAACCACATAAACAGTCCATATAATCTGTGTGGAAATGTCTGTGATTTTTATGATGCATTTTGAACGTCGTGCAATTTGATTTAATGCACGAGGTTTAAAGACTGCTTTAATGGATGGGTTAAAAACATGTAATGTGATTTCGTTGTTTCGATAGCTGAGGATCAAGTGTGAGTTGAAGAGAGAAGATATAACTGAGGCTTCATTTAATACAGCTCAACATTATCGCCCACAGAGCTCACATTACAAGCAACATCATTGACTATTGAACACCTACGACTGCAGTCAACTGTTCATTACTGCACATGTCGTTTATTAAACTGTTCATTTGACGAACTCGCATTTCTACTACAGGGTACACAAACACGTTACGTGTCACTCAAATAATTAACAGTTTGCAATTAAGACGTCTCAAATGGCATTAGGATTATACACGTTTAACCATCATCTGCGTGAGTCAGTAGGCTATTCGTATATTACACATCATTACATATTCCTCGTCACGTTGTTGGAAAGTTAGCTGCTTTAATATTGCAAACAAGATAAATCAGACCATTCATTTAATGTATTTGATATTTTGTTCTGACATAAATACTATTTTTGGATAGCCATTGTATTTATCCATCCATAATGACAAGATCAGATGACATCATCTAAGATAAAATTGTATTTCTTGGTTTGTTTGTTTGCCCCTAGGAGCTAACCAACATGTAACAGACATGTTTCTTCTACTGGACAAACAGCTACATTTGCTAGGCTATATATATATATATATCAGTGGCGGCTGCTGATCTTTTAAAGAGGGGAAGCTCATTTTCGGCCTAAATCATAAAAATTGTCCATTTATTTATATGTAAATTCTGCCCTACGTTCCTTTTCAAGAAAATGCTCTGTAACCCTGTCGTACCAACTAGGCGTCTTTTCCAGTGACTTGACCAGTGTCCTCTCAATGGCCAGCAGAGCTAGGCTGCTTAAACGGCCTTGGCCCATTGTGTTACGGGTGTAGGACTTGAGCCGCTTTAAACAGGAGAAGCTCCTTTCTACACCTGCAGATGTAGCTCCAATTGTTGCCACTAATGAGAACAGTTTGTAAAGCTGAGGCATTGCACTGTCCAACTCCATGTCTTTAAGGAACACCAAGTAATCACACAGCTTTCCCCTGTTACTCTGCA
>JAPDDL010001399.1:0-12026 GCA_027422435.1 Schizopygopsis pylzovi
GCAACTAAGCAAATGATGAGAATGCAGTCACAAATGCTCAAAAGCTTCTCTCTCAGTGAGAAAAAGTTGCTAAATGCAATTACAATGCCATTTTTATTTTCTTTCTAATGAAATTAACAGTTTTTTGCAATGCAGAAGACAGATTTTCATGAGTTTGAGCTTTTTTGCAGAACAAGTCATTTTAGAACTTAATTGCACAAAATCACTTCTTTAGAGCTTCTAAGAACACCAATTCTGTGTTTTGTGCATCTAAGCAAATGATGAGAATGCGAGGCCACAGATGCTCAAAAGCTTCTTTCTCAGTGAGAAAAAGTTGCTAAATGCAATTTTGAGAGCAAAGCTCAACTACATGAAAATGTTTTCTTTCTAATGAAATTAACTGTTTTTTGCAATGCAGAAGACAGATTTTCATGAGTTTGAGCTTTTTTGCAGAAAAAGTCACTTTAGAGCTTAATTGCACAAAATCACTTCTTTAGAGCTTCTAAGAACACCAATTCTGTGTTTAGTGTAACTAAGCAAATGATGAGAATGCAAAGTCACAAATGCTCAAAAGCTTCTCTCTCAGTGAGAAAAAGTTGCTAAATGCAATTTTAAGAGCAAAGCTCAACTACATGAAAATGTTTTCTTTCTAATGAAATTAACTGTTTTTTGCAATGCAGAAGACAGATTTTCATGAGTTTGAGCTTTTTTGCAGAACAAGTCATTTTAGAGCTTAATTGCACAAAATCACTTCTTTAGAGCTTCTAAGAAAACTAATTCTGTGTTTAGTGCAACTAAGCAAATGATGAGAATGCAGTCACAAATGCTCAAAAGCTTCTCTCTCAGTGAGAAAAAGTTGCTAAATGCAATTAAAATGCCATTTTTATTTTCTTTCTAATGAAATTAACAGTTTTTTGCAATGCAGAAGACAGATTTTCATGAGTTTGAGCTTTTTTGCAGAACAAGTCATTTTAGAGCTTAATTGCACAAAATCACTTCTTTAGAGCTTCTAAGAACACCAATTCTGTGTTTAGTGTAACTAAGCAAATGATGAGAATGCAAAGTCACAAATGCTCAAAAGCTTCTCTCTCAGTGAGAAAAAGTTGCTAAATGCAATTTTAAGAGCAAAGCTCAACTACATGAAAATGTTTTCTTTCTAATGAAATTAACAGTTTTTTGCAATGCAGAAGACAGATTTTCATGAGTTTGAGCTTTTTTGCAGAACAAGTCATTTTAGAACTTAATTGCACAAAATCACTTCTTTAGAGCTTCTAAGAACACCAATTTTGTGTTTAGTGCATCTAAGCAAATGATGAGAATGCGAGGCCACAGATGCTCAAAAGCTTCTTTCTCAGTGAGAAAAAGTTGCTAAATGCAATTTTGAGAGCAAAGCTCAACTACATGAAAATGTTTTCTTTCTAATGAAATTAACTGTTTTTTGCAATGCAGAAGACAGATTTTCATGAGTTTGAGCTTTTTTGCAGAACAAGTCATTTTAGAGCTTAATTGCACAAAATCACTTCTTTAGAGCTTCTAAGAACACCAATTGTGTGTTTAGTGCAACTAAGCAAATGATGAGAATGCAAAGTCACAAATGCTCAAAAGCTTCTGTCTCAGTGAGAAAAAGTTGCTAAATGCAATTTTAAGAGCAAAGCTCAACTACATTAAAATGTTTTCTTTCTAATGAAATTAACAGTTTTTTGCAATGCAGAAGACAGATTTTCATGAGTTTGAGCTTTTTTGCAGAAAAAGTCATTTTAGAGCTTAATTGCACAAAATCACTTCTTTAGAGCTTCTAAGAAAACTAATTCTGTGTTTAGTGCAACTAAGCAAATGATGAGAATGCAAAGTCACAAATGCTCAAAAGCTTCTCTCTCAGTGAGAAAAAGTTGCTAAATGCAATTAAAATGCCATTTTTATTTTCTTTCTAATGAAATTAACTGTTTTTTGCAATGCAGAAGACAGATTTTCATGAGTTTGAGCTTTTTTGCAGAACAAGTCATTTTAGAACTTAATTGCACAAAATCACTTCTTTAGAGCTTCTAAGAACACCAATTCTGTGTTTAGTGCATCTAAGCAAATGATGAGAATGCGAGGCCACAGATGCTCAAAAGCTTCTTTCTCAGTGAGAAAAAGTTGCTAAATGCAATTTTGAGAGCAAAGCTCAACTACATGAAAATGTTTTCTTTCTAATGAAATTAACAGTTTTTTTGCAATGCAGAAGACAGATTTTCATGAGTTTGAGCTTTTTTGCAGAACAAGTCATTTTAGAGCTTAATTGCACAAAATCACTTCTTTAGAGCTTCTAAGAAAACTAATTCTGTGTTTAGTGCAACTAAGCAAATGATGAGAATGCAAAGTCACAAATGCTCAAAAGCTTCTCTCTCAGTGAGAAAAAGTTGCTAAATGCAATTAAAATGCCATTTTTATTTTCTTTCTAATGAAATTAACTGTTTTTTGCAATGCAGAAGACAGATTTTCATGAGTTTGAGCTTTTTTGCAGAACAAGTCATTTTAGAGCTTAATTCGCGTCTTCCGCTGCTGCACCCAGGTTCCGTGGTTTCCCGCGCCGGAGTGAAGGCCATCTGTGACGATCGCATCCCGGGTGCACGTGGCCTGTGCAGAGAAACACACGGAGTAGAGGTGGTGGGAGTGTTAGCAGCGCGCTGCATACTTACCCCGGACTTATGAGCGTCAGCCCGAGATGTTTCCAGCGTTGCTTTCCGTTTCCTCAGCTGGGCCTGTTTCCCAAGCAGCTCGTGGATCCGTCTCTCCACGGCCTCCAGCTCGAGCTGCACCGAATGCAGCTCGAACGTGTCCTCACCTGCACACAAAGGTAGACACAAATCCGCCATTAAAGCAAGTAACAGTGAAACAATGTTAAATGTGTGTATGCGTGTGTGAAAAAGGGGTATTAGCTGAGTTAGCGGCACCCGCGCTGGCTTTGCTAACGGGCTATAAGCTAATAGCGGACTCGGGAAATCAAAATAAAACCTGCGATAACAAGCCGCTCTGATTATTCTCGTTGCAGAATGCGATCGGGGATATATTCACACGTTATAGAAACACAAATTATTGTGTATAAAATCGGAATTTAAGATAGAAAATAGACGATAAATAATTGGCTTGACGGAGATTCAATACAGAACACGCGTCAACGACAAACCGGAAGTGATCAGCATGTTTGCCGTTGCCGTGTGTGCGTGTGAGTCCGCTGTCCTCTCTTTTAGCAACTTTTTCTCACTGAGAGAGAAGCTTTTGAGCATTTGTGACTTTGCATTCTCATCATTTGCTTAGTTGCACTAAACACAGAATTGGTGTTCTTAGAAGCTCTAAAGAAGTGATTTTGTGCAATTAAGCTCTAAAATGACTTGTTCTGCAAAAAAGCTCAAACTCATGAAAATCTGTCTTCTGCATTGCAAAAAACAGTTAATTTCATTAGAAAGAAAACATTTTCATGTAGTTGAGCTTTGCTCTTAAAATTGCATTTAGCAACTTTTTCTCACTGAGAAAGAAGCTTTTGAGCATCTGTGGCCTCGCATTCTCATCATTTGCTTAGATGCACTAAACACAGAATTGGTGTTCTTAGAAGCTCTAAAGAAGTGATTTTGTGCAATTAAGTTCTAAAATGACTTGTTCTGCAAAAAAGCTCAAACTCATGAAAATCTGTCTTCTGCATTGCAAAAAACTGTTAATTTCATTAGAAAGAAAATAAAAATTACATTTTAATTGCATTTAGCAACTTTTTCTCACTGAGAGAGAAGCTTTTGAGCATTTGTGACTTTGCATTCTCATCATTTGCTTAGTTGCACTAAACACACAATTGGTGTTCTTAGAAGCTCTAAAGAAGTGATTTTGTGCAATTAAGCTCTAAAATGACTTGTTCTGCAAAAAAGCTCAAACTCATGAAAATCTGTCTTCTGCATTGCAAAAAACAGTTAATTTCATTAGAAAGAAAACATTTTCATGTAGTTGAGCTTTGCTCTTAAAATTGCATTTAGCAACTTTTTCTCACTGAGAGAGAAGCTTTTGAGCATTTGTGACTGCATTCTCATCATTTGCTTAGTTGCACTAAACACAGAATTGGGTTTCTTAGAAGCTCTAAAGAAGTGATTTTGTGCAATTAAGCTCTAAAATGACTTGTTCTGCAAAAAAGCTCAAACTCATGAAAATCTGTCTTCTGCATTGCAAAAAAACAGTTAATTTCATTAGAAAGAAAATAAAAATGGCATTTTAATTGCATTTAGCAACTTTTTCTCACTGAGAGAGAAGCTTTTGAGCATTTGTGACTTTGCATTCTCAGCATTTGCTTAGTTGCACTAAACACAGAACGTCTCGGTTACGTATGTAACCCTCGTTCCCTGAAGGAGGGAACGGAGACGTCACGTCGGAGGACCGACGAATTGGGATATCGCTTAGAGAGACCAATCCACTTCGAGTGTAAACTAAACGAGCCAATGCACATTGGCATGCGATTATTGCATCCAGCTGCCGCTGATCACAGCGTGAGCATAAATAGGCAGCAGGTGCAGCGCATATTCAGGTTTTCGCTGAGGAGCCGAGCCGGGGACCGGCCCGCTCAGCGGTGGTACAGGAGCCGTGGCGACGGGACGTGACGTCTCCGTTCCCTCCTTCAGGGAACGAGGGTTACATACGTTACCGAGACGTTCCCTATCAGTCGGTCACTCTCGACGTCACGTCGGAGGACCGACGAATTGGGATCCCTACCAAAAGGCCACGGATACTGCCCCTTCCAGTGTCCCGTGGAGGCCTCCTGTGCCATTACTTTTTGGCGCAGGTTAGGGCCCCCATAGGAAGATCCATTACTGTTGCTATGGCACTACCCACTCAGTAGGACTGGATAACACTGGGAAACGTACCCGTTCAGCTCAGAACAGGAACGCTGCGGAAGCCCTTACCTTCCCGAGGGAGGTTCAGAGGCAGTTACACATATGGACAATAGTCAGATGCATATGGAAGATTGGAGGTGATTGTAACCTCTTGGAGTAGCAGGAAGTCTGCCGGGAAACAACGGGCTCTAAGGCTAACCGTGGAAATACACATATGGGATCCGAACAGTCTCTACATATGGAACCCAGCCCTCTACCGGTTCTCAAGGATTCATCGAGTGAGGGCCTGGCGCCGGACGCTCCGCCACGTCCAGCTGCCGAGGGGATGGAGGAGCTCGACAGGGTCTACAGTGGACTCTCTGGAGCAGTTTTTAGCAAGCCGACCCGAAACCGGGGCCCCTCAGTGCTTCTACCCGTTTGAGGTGAGAACACAGGAGGAAACCGGTTCCACACGAAGGCTATAGAATCTAGCGAATGTGTTAGGGGCGCCCAGCCCGCAGCTCTACAAATATCTATCAGTGAGGCGCCACGAGCCAGCGCCCAGGAGGACGCTACACTTCTCGTAGAGTGAGCTCTCAACCTGAACGGGCAAGGCACACCCTGTGCCTGATAAGCCAGGGTGATGGCATCCACTATCCAGTGGGCCATCCTCTGCTTGGAGACGGCATTCCCTTTCTGCCGGCCTCCGTGACAGACAAAGAGCTGGTCTGAGGTCCTGAAGCTTTGCGTCCTGTCAACGTAGTGTCTCAATGCGCGGACGGGACAAAGCAAAGCCAGGGCTGGGTCTGCCTCCTCCGGGGGCAGCGCTTGCAGGCTCACCACTTGGTCTCTAAATGGAGTAGTGGGAACCTTGGGCACATAGCCGGGCCGGGGCCTCAGGATTATCTGGGAATCCGCCGGTCCAAACTGTAGGCACGAATCGTCGACCGAAAATGCGTGCAGGTCCCCAACCCTCTTGATGGAGGCCAGTGCAAGCAGGAGCAGAGTTTTCATTGAAAGAAACTTGGGCTCGACTGTCTGCAAGGGCTCAAACGGGCCCTGTTGTAGTGCTCTAAGCACTAAGGACAGGTCCCAAGAGGGTATAGAGGGGGGGGCGTGGAGGATTCAGCCTTCTAGCCCCCTAAGGAACCTGACGACCCAGTCATGCTTCCCCACCGACTTCCCTTCCACAGGGTCGTGGTTGGCAGCAATCGCGGCCACGTAGACCTTGAGGGTGGAGGGAGACAGCCTTCGCTCCAACCCTTGCTGCAAGAAGGATAGCACGACTCTGATCGGGCATCTCCGGGGGTCTTCTCTGTGAGAAGAGCACCATTCGACGAACAGGTTCCACTTCAAGGCGTAAGCGTGTCTCGTAGACGGTGCTCTCGCCGAAGTGATGGTGTCAACTACCTCTTGGGGTAGGTCACCTAGAACCTCCGCGTCCCGTCTAGGGACCAGACATGAAGTTTCCAGAGGTCTGGACGCGGGTGCCATAAGGTGCCCCGTCTCTGAGTCAGTAGAGCCTTCCTCAGAGGAATCTGCCAGGGAGGGGCTGTCACGAGGAGCATCAGCTCTGGGAACCAAGTCCTGGTAGGCCAGTATGGTGCCACGAGCAGGATCTGCTCCTCTTCCTCTCTGACCTTGCACAGAGTCTGTGCGAGAAGGCTCACTGGGGGAAATGCATATTTGCGAAGGCCCCGCGGCCAGCTGTGTGCCAGTGCGTCCGTGCCGAGTGTTCCATCGGTCAGGGAGTAGAACAACTGGCAATGCGACGTCTCTAGGGACGCGAACAGGTCTACCTGTGCGAGTCCAAAACTTCGCCAAATCAGCTGGACCGTCTGGGGATGGAGTCTCCATTCTCCGGGGAGCGCGTGCGAGAGCACCAATCCCTGTGTTCGCATAACTGATCCTGAGACTGAGCCAGTATGAGCCAGTCGTCGAGGTAGTTGAGAATGCGCACGCCCTGATCTCTCAAGGGAACAAGGGCTGCCTCCGCTACTTTCGTGAAGACACGGGGCGATAGGGACAGCCCAAAGGGCAGGACCTGTACTGATATGCTCGTCCTTCGAACGCAAACCGCAGGAATGGCCTGTGGCACGGAAGGATCGACACATGGAAGTACGGGTCTTCAGGTCAATGCTGCAGACCGAACTTGGGGACGGATGCATCCGAAGACGCGGTTCTGCATGAGCATCTTGAGCATCAAGATGCGCAGACCCAAGATTGGTCGTAACCCACCGCTTTTCTTGGGCACAATGAAGTAAGGGCTGAAAAACCCTGCCTTCATATCGGCTGGAGGGACCGGTACCATCACGTCCTTCGCCAGTAGGACAGAGATTCCTCTCACAAGTCATGGGCATCGGCTGCCTTCACTGCTGTGAGGTGGATGCCCCTGAACTTGGGAGGACACCGGGCGAACTGAATCGCATAGCCGAGTCAGATGGTCCTCAGGAGCCAGCGAGACGGCTGGGCAGCTCCCGGCACCCAGACACCGTACAAGCGGGACCATCGGGACCACCGACGTACCCGCAGTAGGGCAGCGAGGTGGAATGCAGGGACCTGGCCCGTTGCGGACCGTGGAGGGGTCTGAGTGTGCGGTGCACGTTTACCTGCTTCCATAATTTGGCAGAGGGTGCGTGAGTAGCCTTTGTTGATGCTCTCGAACCGCCCACTGCTGCCTGCTGGCGAGAGGGAGGATGAGTGTGGTTCGAAGTTGATTCGTCCATGACTCTCCAAGCCCTCTTGGGACCCAGAGACAGAAACAACCGCTTCCCTCTCCCGAAGCAGTTCCCTCTCTCTCTGGGTCGCCCGTCCCGAGGCCTCTTGCTCCTCTGCTTACCGCCAGTAGACGGGGGCCAGGACGGGCGGGGCGGCCTGCCTACACCTAGCTCTACGGCACCGCTTTTGGAGGCTGCTGCGGATGCGGTGCGGGAGCAGGGGTGGATGCAGGGGGCCGCCCTCGGCGACAAGCAGGCTGGGCGCTGCAACCGGCGGACGGGTGGAGGCAGCAGCTGCCCGCCGAGGCAGGAAGTGTTAGATCGCCTCAGTCTGCTCCCGTGCAGCCGGGAACTGCTGGGCCAGGTTACCGGCTGCGTCGCCGAAGAGGCCAGTCTGGGATACAGGAACCTTGAGGAACCGACTTTGTCGGCGTCCCTATGTCAACCAGACACAGCCAGAGGTGGCGCTCCTGGACCACAAGTGTGGACATCGCACGACCCAGAGACCGTGCCATAACCTTCGTCGCTCGTGGCGCGAGGGTCAGGTGCGGTACGGAGCTCTTCTCAGAACTTCCGGATCGTAACCACCCCCGTGCATGTCCCTCAGTGCTTTTAGCCTGAAAAGAACCTGCAGTAACGCCGTAGCATTAGGTGGAGGCAGCCTCTCCACAGGCCACATAAGCCTCGCCGGATGAGACCAGACGAGTACCTACAGGCCCGGAAGAGGAGGCACGGTTTGCCCTGCCGGGTGGAGACAGTATAGGGACACACTTGCATCGCAACTGACCGCTCCACCGGGGGGACCCCCGTAACCCCTAGCTGCACCACCGAGGGTGGTGAGGGAGGAGGAGTTAGCAGGTCGGTTTCTGGCAGTAAAAGGTGCCGTCCACGACCTGTAAGCCCCTCATGCACGTCCGGGAGAGAGGCACCCGGGGCAGGGCGCTGAGAACCAGCACACGCTACCCTGAGAAACCAGTCGTCCAACCTCGAGGGTTCGGGACACGGTGGCTTTCTCCACTCGAGCCCTACCCTTCCGGTGGCCCGGGAAAGCATAGCCGTCACTTCCAGATCCGACTCAGGCATTGCTACCGCCGGAGCGGCAACGCAGCCGAATGTTCCTCTCCAGAAGCTCCGGCTCACCCTCCGATGCAGCGATCGACATCTGGTCGTCGGGAGGAGCACCAAGGATACTGCTGGTACGCTCCTTTTAGAGGGCCCAGCACGTTCCATTGGCAGCTCAACTGGTTGCGGAGCGCAAGAGGAGCGATGGTCCCCTGAGGGTTTGCCACCACTGTAGTCCTCAGACCAGCCGTGCTACCGCCTGAAGTAGACCTCGCCTGTCTGCAGCCAGGACGAGAACTAGATCGAGACGGAGTCAACAGCTCCGCCCCTTTGTCGAGGTAACGGAGCCTGGCCGCAACTCCGAGATGAGCATCCACAGTGAGAAGATGACTCATCCACGAACGCCACCTCAGCGTGCTGCCCCAGGCACGTGAGGCAGCGAACGTGACCATTCACCCAGCGCCAGGCAACGACCGCATCCAGAAACGCACGGGTGACACGTTGTCTGAAGCAAAACCCAACTCGTCTTTATAAAGACGCAACGTCAAGTTTGCCAGATGCAACATCGTCTTTAAAAAGACGCACCCGTGAATGCTCTTTTAGGGAAAAAACTCTTTTAGCATGCTGAAGCAAACAGGGGAGATGGTCATTTGCAACACAAACAGGGGGTAGTGCAGCCTGATGTGTGCAGTCCACTCGACATGGGAAGAACCACCACCGCTGTAGGGCCGTACCACCAGCAAGAGAGTCCTCCGAAGAGCGTGCTCAACTCGTTGAATTCACTCGTTCAGCAGAAGTCAGGAGCGGAACGATGTAACCGCTCGGCTCCGAAGCGAAAAGCTGAATATGCGCTGCACCTGCTGCCTATTTATGCTCACGCTGTGATCAGCGGCAGCTGGATGCAATAATCGCATGCCAATGTGCATTGGCTCGTTTAGTTTACACTCGAAGTGGATTGGTCTCTCTAAGCGATATCCCAATTCGTCGGTCCTCCGACGTGACGTCGAGAGTGACCGACTGATAGGGAATTGGTGTTCTTAGAAGCTCTAAAGAAGTGATTTTGTGCAATTAAGCTCTATAATGACTTGTTCTGCAAAAAAGCTCAAACTCATGAAAATCTGTCTTCTGCATTGCAAAAAACATTTAATTTCATTAGAAAGAAAACATTTTCATGTAGTTGAGCTTTGCTCTTAAAATTGCATTTAGCAACTTTTTCTCACTGAGAGAGAAGCTTTTGAGCATTTGTGACTGCATTCTCATCATTTGCTTAGTTGCACTAAACACAGAATTGGTGTTCTTAGAAGCTCTAAAGAAGTGATTTTGTGCAATTAAGCTCTAAAATGACTTGTTCTGCAAAAAAGCTCAACTCATGAAAATCTGTCTTCTGCATTGCAAAAACAGTTAATTTCATTAGAAAGAAAATAAAAATGGCATTTTAATTGCATTTAGCAACTTTTTTCACTGAGAGAGAAGCTTTTGAGCATTTGTGACTGCATTCTCAGCATTTGCTTAGTTGCACTAAACACAGAATTGGTGTTCTTAGAAGCTCTAAAGAAGTGATTTTGTGCAATTAAGCTCTAAAATGACTTGTTCTGCAAAAAAGCTCAAACTCATGAAAATCTGTCTTCTGCATTGCAAAAAACAGTTAATTTCATTAGAAAGAAAATAAAAATGGCATTTTAATTGCATTTAGCAACTTTTTCTCACTGAGAGAGAAGCTTTTGAGCATTTGTGACTTTGCATTCTCATCATTTGCTTAGTTGCACTAAACACAGAATTGGTGTTCTTAGAAGCTCTAAAGAAGTGATTTTGTGCAATTAAGCTCTATAATGACTTGTTCTGCAAAAAAGCTCAAACTCATGAAAATCTGTCTTCTGCATTGCAAAAAACATTTAATTTCATTAGAAAGAAAACATTTTCATGTAGTTGAGCTTTGCTCTTAAAATTGCATTTAGCAACTTTTTCTCACTGAGAGAGAAGCTTTTGAGCATTTGTGACTTTGCATTCTCATCATTTGCTTAGTTGCACTAAACACAGAATTGGTGTTCTTAGAAGCTCTAAAGAAGTGATTTTGTGCAATTAAGCTCTAAAATGACTTGTTCTGCAAAAAAGCTCAAACTCATGAAAATCTGTCTTCTGCATTGCAAAAAAACAGTTAATTTCATTAGAAAGAAAAAATTTTCATGTAGTTGAGCTTTGCTCTTAAAATTGCATTTAGCAACTTTTTCTCACTGAGAGAGAAGCTTTTGAGCATTTGTGACTTTGCATTCTCATCATTTGCTTAGTTGCACTAAACACACAATTGGTGTTCTTAGAAGCTCTAAAGAAGTGATTTTGTGCAATTAAGCTCTAAAATGACTTGTTCTGCAAAAAAGCTCAAACTCATGGAAATCTGTCTTCTGCATTGCAAAAAACAGTTAATTTCATTAGAAAGAAAAACATTTTCATGTAGCTGAGCTTTGCTCTTAAAATTGCATTTAGCAACGTTTTCTCACTGAAATGGTTCCCCATTTCCATTCGGGGAACCATGGTTACATACGTAACCTGAGACGTTCCCTCCATGGGAACTCGAACTGCGTCCCTAGGGGTCGCTACGTTATACCCACTTCACCATGCTGAGGGGAATGCAAGCCAATTTCGCAAAAAAGGCGAGCACTAAGCCAACTATACCCGGCTTAAGGAAGTTTCCCCCGGGACGGCTGATGGCTGTCAGTGATATCATCCCCTTCGGCCAAAGGCCCCAGCTGCATACCCTAGTACTTACCTGTTAGGCGCCGGGATTACCGGGCCTAGGGTAGAGCTCAAGGTCTTGGAATCAGAAAAGATTCCTTCAAGGGGATATGGCCAGGCACCTGGCTCACTAGGTCCTGGCCGATCACTCAGGGGTTACCACTTGCTCCTTACTGAGGGAACTGTCTCAACAGACCTCTTGGTAGTGTACACCCCTTTTTCCTTTTTCTTTTCCTTTTTGGACCCAACACATATGGGACAAGGGAGCGGGGCCCAAGGCACAAACCGGGGCTTTAACCAACTCAAAAAAGGGCACGAAGCTGTGCGCGTAACCCTACCCTTACGGATTTTAGAAAGAACGCAAAACCTTGATGTGCGCACTTACCACTGAGTGGATTTTAGGAAGTGCCCAAAGTCTCGCATGCGCACTTATTAGAAGAACGTTCTATGCCCTGGAGCGGAGAATACTCATTCCTCGGAGTGAGAGGGAACTCAGACGCTCAGAAGGGAGCGGCAAGCTCATAGATGACCCTCTGGTTGAGGGGAGCAATGCTGGCTCGACCAACAGGGCGAGCGACCTATCACAGAGCTCTGGGGGGCGGAGAACTCATTCCTCAGAATGAGAGGGAACTCCGCCGCTCACAAGGGAGCGCCTCTAGGCGCCTCTTGGCAGGAAACTTCCACCTAACCTCGGTCGGTGGAGTTTACG
>JAPDDL010001587.1:0-13310 GCA_027422435.1 Schizopygopsis pylzovi
AATTTTGTTTAGCCTGAATCGCTTTGGATAAATGCGTCTGGTAAATGGAAAACAGCATTTCCAACACAAAATACTAATAAACTACATTAAATAATCTGATGCGGTGGAAATAACACTATGGTAGGAATGCTCAAGGTTGTCTGAAAAATGAAGTTCACAAGATATATCTTGATATATTTGATAAATACGTACCTGAGTTAGTCAGTATATTTTTGTATCCTAGGATTTAAAGACAAATTTATATATATATATATACAGGTGCTATAAATAGAATATCATCAAAAAGTTGATTTATTTCACTAATTCCATTCAAAAAGTAAAACTTGTATAATGTATACATTCATTCCACACAGACTGATATATTTCAAGTGTTTATTTATTTTAATTTTGATGATTATAAGTGACAACTAAGGAAAACCCCAAATTCAGTATCTCAGAAAATTAGAATATTGTGAAAACATTTACATTTACATTTAGTCATTTAGCAGACGCTTTTATCCAAAGCGACTTACAATTGGGGAGTACATAAAGCGATTAATCTTGAAGAGGCAAACATACAGAGGAAGTGCCAATAACACCAAGTCTCAGGCATTGTTCAAATAAGTACAAGCTAGCAAGGGAAGGAGAGAAAGATAAAGAGAAAGGTGAAGATTTTGAAAAAGTGAAAGTTTTTTTTTTTTTTTTTTTTTTTTTATATAGTCAAGTAGAGTTGAAAGAGATGAGTTTTCAGTTGTTGCTTGAAAATTGACAGGGATCCAGCATTCCGGATGGGGGTGGGAAGATCATTCCACCGGCCAGGAACGGTGAAAGAGAATGTTCTGGAGAGTGACTTTGAGCCTCTCTGTGATGGTACCACGAGGCGTCGCTCACTAGCAGATCTCAGGCTTCTGGAGGGGATGTAAGTTTGTAATAGTGAGTGGAAGTAGGTGGGTGCTGAGCCTGTGATTGTTCTATATGCAAGCATCAGTGTCTTGAACTGGATGCGAGCTGCAACTGGTAGCCAGTGCAAGGAGACAAAGAGAGGTGTAAGCCAGTGATGTAGTGTATGTGGAGAAGAGGAGGGGTCCAAGAACCGATCCCTGGGGAACCCCAGTGACCAATTTATGTGCTTTGGATACCTCCCCTCCCCAGGCCACCTTGAAAGACCGACCAGTGAGATAGGATTCAAACCAGCGAAGTGGAATCCCAGTGATATCCAGTGATGAGAGGGTGGACAGGAGGATCTGATGATTGACAGTGTCAAAAGCGGCAGAGAGATCCAGCAGAATGAGGACTGATGATTTGGAATTGGCTTTTGCAATTCGCAGGGCTTCAGTGACCGATAGTAGCGCAGTCTCAGTTGAATGGCCACTCCTGAAACCTGACTGTTTAGTGTCCAGTTTGTTGTTCTGTGAAAGAAACAATGAGACCTGGTTAAAGACAACTCGTTCGAGTGTTTTGGCAATGAATGGAAGGAGAGAGATAGGTCTGTAGTTTTCTAAAAGAGAAGTGTTTAATGTAGGTTTTTTGAGCAGTGGGGTTACCCGAGCCTGCTTGAATGCAGTGGGGAAGATGCCTGTGAGGAGAGATGTGTTGATAATGTGTGTGAGTGCTGGTAGGAGTGCGGGAGAGATTGCTTGGAGAAGGTGTGAGGGGATAGGGTCTAGAGGACATGTTGTAGGATGGCTGGAGAGGAGAAGTTTGGATACTTCCGCCTCAGTGAGGGGACAGAAGGAGAAGATGGGAGTTTGAGCAGTGGATCTAGTTGGTTGGGGGTCCTGTGTGAGTGGAGGTGAAAACTGACTGCTGATTGTTTTAGTTTTGTTTGTAAAAAAAGTTGCAAAGTCATCAGCTGTGATAGAAGTGGTGGGAGGTGGTGGAGGGGGACAGAGGAGAGAATTAAATGTTCTGAAGAGATCACGCATATCTGGAGCATTGTTGATCTTGTTATGGAAATGTGACGATTTGGCAGTGTGGACTTCAGCAGAGAAAGATGAAAGAAACGATTGATACATACTCAGGTCCGACGGCTCGTTTGAGTTTCGCCATTTTCTCTCTGCCGCTCGGAGTCTGGTCCGATGTTCACGAAGAACATCAGATAACCAGGGGTTAGAAGGTGCAGTTCGTGCTGGCCTGGAGGAGAGAGGACAAATGTCATCTAGACAAGTGGTTAAAGTAGAGCATAAAGTATCAGTAGCAGTATTCACATCCAGAGATGAGAAATTGGTAGGTGAGGGAAGAGAGGAGGATACTACAGAGGAAAGACGTGAGGGAGAAAGGGAGCGTAAGTTTCGTCTAAAAGTAACCGGTAAGGGGGTTGGTGGCACCCTGGTTGCAAAGTGTAATGTGAATTTAATGAAGAAATGGTCAGAGATATGTAGTGGTTGTACCAGAATGTTATCTGCAGTACAATCGCGTGTGTAAATTAAATCAAGTTGGTTGCCTGATTTGTGAGTGCTAGTAGTGGTAAGGCGTTTAAGATCAAATGAAGCTAGGAGCGAATGAAAGTCTGTAGCATAAGGCTTTTCTAGATGAATGTTGAAATCGCCAAAAACTAAGAGTGGAGTTCCATCCTCCATGAAAGAGGACAGCAACCCATCCAGCTCCTCTAGGAAGGGGGCTAGAATTTGACCAGGGGGACGGTAGATTACCACAATCTGGAGTTTTATAGGAGCCAATACAGTAATCGCATGGGATTCAAATGAGTTGTAATTGCATAGGGGCGAGTGGGTTGAGTATTTCCAATTATTTGAAATGAGCAGACCAGTGCCCCCACCCCGGCGGACCTGACGTGGGGTGTGAGAGAAAGAGAAATTGTTAGAGAGGGCAGCTGGAGTTGCTGAGTCTTCTGGACGAATCCAGGTCTCAGTCAAGCCCAAGATGCTGAGAGTGGATTGTAAAGAAAAAGCAGAAATGAAGTCTGCTTTGTTGACAGCTGACTGACAATTCCAGAGAGCCATAGAGAAAGAAAGAGGTGTAGTAGAAGATGTAGAGATGGGGCGCAGGTTAGCAGGATTACGTTGCCGTCTGCGTGTGATGTTAGAGCGTGGTCGAGAGACAACCGGAATGGTTTTGAAACACATGATAGAGGTGGAAGTATAGAGGATAGCAAAGGAGAGTGTGTGAGGGAGGGGAGGGAAAAAATATACCTGAATGCGTTGCCGGTGTCGTTGCTCGGGTAAAGTCGCACAGGAAAAAGTCGCTTGTCTTTACACTCGTCAGTCTTCACACGAGCAGGCTGACGTCCGTTTCTTCTGGTGACTAATCGGCTTTTCCCGATTTGAAACAAGAACCAAGCAGTTTAAATACTTCAACAGTCGCTGTGAACGGCTTCTGATTAGCCCAGCCAATAAGCCTAACAGAGTGCTAATGGCTCGAGACGAAACTAACACCTTGCCCACGGAGCAATGGAGGCGCAAATGATTATATTTACCAGTAAGTGCAATCAAAACTATTCAACCAACGAAAATGCAGACTACAAATAGGTAGGAAACGAAATATTCCTTCCTAGGAGCAAGTAAAAAATTTAAACAACAGATCTATGAACAAGTATTAAAGACACACTCACAAGCTGACGTCCGTTTCTTCTGGTGACTAATCGGCTTTTCCCGATTTGAAACAAGAACCAAGCAGTTTAAATACTTCAACAGTCGCTGTGAACGGCTTTATTCCCATTGAAAAGAACAGAGTTAATGCTCAACAAACCCTTGCCCGGCAATGGCAGGCCAAAGTTAAATTTACAGTACAAAAAATTAACCACAAAAGAGATGAAAAAGGAAAAAATATTCTTCCTGAGCAAAAAAAAAAACAAAATCAGAACAATATTAAGAAACAAACTCGTCATTAAAAAGTACAACGGTTTTCCCATTTAAAAAAACCAACTTAAATACTTCACGTCCTGTGAACGTTCGTTCCCACAAAAGCCAACAGTTAAGCTCAACAAACTAACCTGCCCCGGAAAGAGGCCAAATTAATTTACCAGAAGTGCAATCAAAACTATCAACCACAAAACGATCAAATGGAGGAAAGAAATATTCTTCCTAGGGCAATAAAAAATTTAAACAACAATCATAACAATATTAAAGAAACAAATATCCTTTCTTGGGATAAGTTTTCCCGATTTGAAACAAGAACAAGCATTAAATACTCACGTCCTGTGAACGGCTTCGATTGCCACCAAAACCAACAGTTAATGCTCAACAAACTAACCTGCCCCGATGCAAGGGCCAAAATTAATTTACCAGAAGTGCAATCAAAACTATCAACCACAAAAGAGCAAATGGAGGAAAGAAATATTCTTCCAGGAGCAATAAAAAATTTAAACAACAGATCATAACAAGTATAAAGAAATCCACTGAGCCGTTTTTGTACAACGGCTTTTCCCATTTAAAAAAACCAACAGTTTAAATCTTACTCTGGTGAACGGCTTTTCCCGATTTGAAAAAGACCAAAGTTTAAATTCAACGAATAACGCTTCATAGCCCAGCCAAAAGCTAAATCTAAGGTGAACAAACTAACCTCCCACGGAAATGGAGGCCAAATGATAATTACATATGCAATAAAAATTAACAACAAAATCATAAAAGGTAGAAAGAAAATCCTTCCAGGAGCAGTAAAAAATTTAAACAACGTTTACAATATAAAGAACACAAAGTACTCCGTTTTCTGGTGACAATCGGCTTTTCCCGATTTAAACAAAACCAAGAGTTTAAATCTTCAACGCTAACGCTCTTGCCCAGCCAATAAGCCAAAGATTAATGCCGAAGAAATAAACCTTCCCACGGAAATGGAGGCAAATGATAATTACATATGCAATAAAAATTAACAACAAAATCATAAAAGGTAGAAAGAAAATCCTTCCAGGAGCAGTAAAAAATTTAAACAACGTTTACAATATAAAGAACACAAATGACTCCGTTTCTTCTGGTGACTAATCGGCTTTTCCCGATTTGAAACAAGAACCAAGCAGTTTAAATACTTCAACAGTCGCTGTGAACGGCTTCTGATTAGCCCAGCCAATAAGCCTAACAGAGTGCTAATGGCTCGAGACGAAACTAACACCTTGCCCACGGAGCAATGGAGGCGCAAATGATTATATTTACCAGTAAGTGCAATCAAAACTATTCAACCAACGAAAATGCAGATTACAAATAGGTAGGAAACGAAATATTCCTTCCTAGGAGCAAGTAAAAAATTTAAACAACAGATCTATGAACAAGTATTAAAGACACACTCACAAGCTGACGTCCGTTTCTTCTGGTGACTAATCGGCTTTTCCCGATTTGAAACAAGAACCAAGCAGTTTAAATACTTCAACAGTCGCTGTGAACGGCTTGATTAGCCCAGCCAATAAGCCTAACAGAGTGCTAATGGCTCGAGACGAAAAACTTGCCCACGGAGCAATGGAGGCGCAAATGATTATATTTACCAGTAAGTGCAATCAAAACTATTCAACCAACGAAAATGCAGATACAAATAGGTAGGAAACGAAATATTCCTTCCTAGGAGCAAGTAAAAAATTTAAACAACAGATCTATGAACAAGTATTAAAGACACACTCACAAGCTGACGTCCGTTTCTTCTGGTGACTAATCGGCTTTTCCCGATTTGAAACAAGAACCAAGCAGTTTAAATACTTCAACAGTCGCTGTGAACGGCTTCTGATTAGCCCAGCCAATAAGCCTAACAGAGTGCTAATGGCTCGAGACGAAACTAACACCTTGCCCACGGAGCAATGGAGGCGCAAATGATTATATTTACCAGTAAGTGCAATCAAAACTATTCAACCAACGAAAATGCAGACTACAAATAGGTAGGAAACGAAATATTCCTTCCTAGGAGCAAGTAAAAAATTTAAACAACAGATCTATGAACAAGTATTAAAGACACACTCACAAGCTGACGTCCGTTTCTTCTGGTGACTAATCGGCTTTTCCCGATTTGAAACAAGAACCAAGCAGTTTAAATACTTCAACAGTCGCTGTGAACGGCTTCTGATTAGCCCAGCCAATAAGCCTAACAGAGTGCTAATGGCTCGAGACGAAACTAACACCTTGCCCACGGAGCAATGGAGGCGCAAATGATTATATTTACCAGTAAGTGCAATCAAAACTATTCAACCAACGAAAATGCAGATACAAATAGGTAGGAAACGAAATATTCCTTCCTAGGAGCAAGTAAAAAATTTAAACAACAGATCTATGAACAAGTATTAAAGACACACTCACAAGCTGACGTCCGTTTCTTCTGGTGACTAATCGGCTTTTCCCGATTTGAAACAAGAACCAAGCAGTTTAAATACTTCAACAGTCGCTGTGAACGGCTTCTGATTAGCCCAGCCAATAAGCCTAACAGAGTGCTAATGGCTCGAGACGAAACTAACACCTTGCCCACGGAGCAATGGAGGCGCAAATGATTATATTTACCAGTAAGTGCAATCAAAACTATTCAACCAACGAAAATGCAGATTACAAATAGGTAGGAAACGAAATATTCCTTCCTAGGAGCAAGTAAAAAATTTAAACAACAGATCTATGAACAAGTATTAAAGACACACTCACAAGCTTCCGTTCTTCTGGTGACTAATCGGCTTTTCCCGATTAAACAAGAACCAAGCAGTTTAAATACTTCAACAAAAAAAAAAAAAAAAAAAAAAAAAAATTATATTTACCAGTAAGTGCAATCAAAACTATTCAACCAACGAAAATGCAGACTACAAATAGGTAGGAAACGAAATATTCCTTCCTAGGAGCAAGTAAAAAATTTAAACAACAGATCTATGAACAAGTATTAAAGACACACTCACAAGCTGACGTCCGTTTCTTCTGGTGACTAATCGGCTTTTCCCGATTTGAAACAAGAACCAAGCAGTTTAAATACTTCAACAGTCGCTGTGAACGGCTTCTGATTAGCCCAGCCAATAAGCCTAACAGAGTGCTAATGGCTCGAGACGAAACTAACACCTTGCCCACGGAGCAATGGAGGCGCAAATGATTATATTTACCAGTAAGTGCAATCAAAACTATTCAACCAACGAAAATGCAGATACAAATAGGTAGGAAACGAAATATTCCTTCCTAGGAGCAAGTAAAAAATTTAAACAACAGATCTATGAACAAGTATTAAAGACACACTCACAAGCTGACGTCCGTTTCTTCTGGTGACTAATCGGCTTTTCCCGATTTGAAACAAGAACCAAGCAGTTTAAATACTTCAACAGTCGCTGTGAACGGCTTCTGATTAGCCCAGCCAATAAGCCTAACAGAGTGCTAATGGCTCGAGACGAAACTAACACCTTGCCCACGGAGCAATGGAGGCGCAAATGATTATATTTACCAGTAAGTGCAATCAAAACTATTCAACCAACGAAAATGCAGATACAAATAGGTAGGAAACGAAATATTCCTTCCTAGGAGCAAGTAAAAAATTTAAACAACAGATCTATGAACAAGTATTAAAGACACACTCACAAGCTGACGTCCGTTTCTTCTGGTGACTAATCGGCTTTTCCCGATTTGAAACAAGAACCAAGTTAATAAGTTCCCAACAAGAAACTCCGAGGAATTTCAAAAATACAAAATAAGGAAAATCTCGAAAAAAATTAAAAATAAACTTTGAGTTTCGATTTGAAACAAGAACCAAGCAGTTTAAATACTTCAACAGTCGCTGTGAACGGCTTCTGATTAGCCCAGCCAATAAGCCTAACAGAGTGCTAATGGCTCGAGACGAAACTAACACCTTGCCCACGGAGCAATGGAGGCGCAAATGATTATATTTACCAGTAAGTGCAATCAAAACTATTCAACCAACGAAAATGCAGATTACAAATAGGTAGGAAACGAAATATTCCTTCCTAGGAGCAAGTAAAAAATTTAAACAACAGATCTATGAACAAGTATTAAAGACACACTCACAAGCTGACGTCCGTTTCTTCTGGTGACTAATCGGCTTTTCCCGATTTGAAACAAGAACCAAGCAGTTTAAATACTTCAACAGTCGCTGTGAACGGCTTCTGATTAGCCCAGCCAATAAGCCTAACAGAGTGCTAATGGCTCGAGACGAAACTAACACCTTGCCCACGGAGCAATGGAGGCGCAAATGATTATATTTACCAGTAAGTGCAATCAAAACTATTCAACCAACGAAAATGCAGACTACAAATAGGTAGGAAACGAAATATTCCTTCCTAGGAGCAAGTAAAAAATTTAAACAACAGATCTATGAACAAGTATTAAAGACACACTCACAAGCTGACGTCCGTTTCTTCTGGTGACTAATCGGCTTTTCCCGATTTGAAACAAGAACCAAGCAGTTTAAATACTTCAACAGTCGCTGTGAACGGCTTCTGATTAGCCCAGCCAATAAGCCTAACAGAGTGCTAATGGCTCGAGACGAAACTAACACCTTGCCCACGGAGCAATGGAGGCGCAAATGATTATATTTACCAGTAAGTGCAATCAAAACTATTCAACCAACGAAAATGCAGATTACAAATAGGTAGGAAACGAAATATTCCTTCCTAGGAGCAAGTAAAAAATTTAAACAACAGATCTATGAACAAGTATTAAAGACACACTCACAAGCTGACGTCCGTTTCTTCTGGTGACTAATCGGCTTTTCCCGATTTGAAACAAGAACCAAGCAGTTTAAATACTTCAACAGTCGCTGTGAACGGCTTCTGATTAGCCCAGCCAATAAGCCTAACAGAGTGCTAATGGCTCGAGACGAAACTAACACCTTGCCCACGGAGCAATGGAGGCGCAAATGATTATATTTACCAGTAAGTGCAATCAAAACTATTCAACCAACGAAAATGCAGACTACAAATAGGTAGGAAACGAAATATTCCTTCCTAGGAGCAAGTAAAAAATTTAAACAACAGATCTATGAACAAGTATTAAAGACACACTCACAAGCTGACGTCCGTTTCTTCTGGTGACTAATCGGCTTTTCCCTTTTTTGAAAAGGTTCGATATTGAAGACACCTGGTGCCACATTCTAATCAGCTAATTAACTCAAAACACCTGCAAAGGCCTTTAAATGGTCTCTCAGTCTAGTTCTGTAGGCTACACAATCATGGGGACGACTGCTGACTTGACAGTTGTCCAAAAGACGACCATTGACACCTTGCACAAGGAGGGCAAGACACAAAAGGTCATTGCAAAAGAGGCTGGCTGTTCACAGAGCTCTGTGTCCAAGCAGATTAATAGAGAGGCGAAGGGAAGGAAAAGATGTGGTAGAAAAAAGTGTACAAGCAATAGGGATAACCTCACCCTGGAGAGGATTGTGAAACAAAACCCATTCAAAAATGTGGGGGAGATTCACAAAGAGTGGACTGCAGCTGGAGTCAGTGCTTCAAGAACCACTATGCACAGACGTATGCAAGACATGGGTTTCAGCTGTCGCTTCCTTGTGTCAAGCCACTCTTGAACAACAGACAGCGTCAGAAGCGTCTCGCCTGGGCTAAAGACAAAAAGGACTGGACTGCTGCTGAGTGGTCCAAAGTTATGTTCTCTGATGAAAGTAAATTTTGCATTTCCTTTGGAAATCAGGGTCCCAGAGTCTGGAGGAAGAGAGGAGAGGCACAGAATCCACGTTGCTTGAGGTCCAGTGTAAAGTTTCCACATTCAGTGATGGTTTGGGGTGCCATGTCATCTGCTGGTGTTGGTCCACTGTGTTTTCTGAGGTCCAAGGTCAACACAGCCGTATACCAGGAAGTTTTAGAGCACTTCATGCTTCCTGCTGCTGACCAACTTTATGGAGATGCAGATTTCATTTTCCAACAGGACTTGGCACCTGCACACAGTGCCAAAGCTACCAGTACCTGGTTTAAGGACCATGGTATCCCTGTTCTTAATTGGCCAGCAAACTCGCCTGACCTTAACCCCATAGAAAATCTATGGGGTATTGTGAAGAGGAAGATGCGATATGCCAGACCCAACAATGCAGAAGAGCTGAAGGCCACTATCAGAGCAACCTGGGATCTCATAACACCTGAGCAGTGCCACAGACTGATCGACTCCATGCCACGCTGCATTGCTGCAGTAATTCAGGCAAAAGGAGCCCCAACTAAGTATTGAGTGCTGTACATGCTCATACTTTTCATGTTCATACTTTTCAGTTGGCCAAGATTTCTAAAAATCCTTTCTTTGTGTTGGTCTTAAGTAATATTCTAATTTTCTGAGATACTGAATTTGGGGTTTTCATTAGTTGTCAGTTATAATCATCAAAATTAAAAGAAATAAACACTTGAAATATATCAGTCTGTGTGGAATGAATGTATACATTATACAAGTTTCACTTTTTGAATGGAATTAGTGAAATAAATCAACTTTTTGATGATATTCTAATTATATGACCAGCACCTGTATGTATATATATATATACATATATTTCAAAATCCTTTGTAAACCCATCAAAAAACCCACTTATATACCTAATGTTACATTATTAATGCTGAGCTGAGAAGCAGTCTAAGAGCTCTTTACTGTGCTAGTCACATTCTTTAAAACGATGGAATTCAAAATCACCATAATGAACACTAAGGAAGAATTAACAAGAGTAGAAGAAAAGAGCTGATGTATTTCACATACGGAGATCGCTTTTAAGTAGTTTAGAGAGTCAGCTCGGTGAGAAAAGTAGAAATGGACCAAAAGAGGGAGGAGAAGAGTAATATTTATTCAAGGGATGGAGTTGTTGGACTTTTGAAGTGAAGAAAGGCCAAGCTCACAAGACCCCAGAGAATCAGATTCCCTTTAGGGTATTTTTATATCACACTGTGAATTAACTAGAGTTACCACCAATCAGATACTTTCCCAAGGTCTGTTCTCTGCTAGGGTCTCGAAAATCAGATTATAGCAAAAAGAAGAAAAAAAAACCTTACAAAATGGTTGAATAGCACAAAATAGAATACAAAATAGCTCATTATTACGGTACCTTGCGAAAGTATTCATGTTAAGCTGCTTTAAATTACTTTTTTCCACATTAATCTACACTCCATACACTATAATGGTAAAGCAAAAAAAAAGAAGTGTTTTAACATCTTTGCAAATTTCTTACAAATAAAAACTTACAATGATTCCATTGCATAAGTATTCATACCCTTATCTGGTACAGTTGTAATTTAGCTCAGGAGCATTCTTATTGCTTCTAGGTGTTACTAGACTTTGAGTGAAGCTAACCTGTGGCAAATTCAACTGAATGGGTATGATTTGGAAAGGCATACATTTCTTAATATAAGGTCCAACAGCTGATAATGCATATCAGAGCAAAAAGCAAGCCCTGGGGTCAAAAGAACAGACTGTAGAGCTCAGAAACAGGTTTGCGTCAAGCCACACATCTGAAAAAAAAATGCTGCTTCATTGAAGGGTCACAGAAGCATGTTGTCTCTGTTAAATTTAATGGAAGAAGTTTGAAACAACCATGATTCTTCTTAGAGCTGGCCTCCTGGCCAAACTGAGCAATTGATGGAGAAGGGCTTTGGTTAGAGTGGTGAGGAAGAACCTGATGGTCACTCTACTTGAGCTCCATGATCATATGTAGAGATAGGAGAAATCTACAGAAGGACAAACATCACTGCAACACTCCACCAATCTTGCTTTTTTGGCGGTGGGGCCAATCCTCAATCCTCTCCTCAGTGAAGACAAAATAAAACACACTTGCAATTGACAAAAAAACACCTAAATGACCCTCAGACTTTGAGAAACAAGATTCTCTGGTCAGACGAACCTCAATTCTAAGCATCATGTAGGGTGAACCATCCCTTTAATGACAGTCGGTTGCATGTTTAATACTGTCCCTTTAAGACCTGCACGCATCTAACATGTAGACGCGCATCCGTTTCTCTCAGCTGTTGTGTTTAATTTTAGACATTTAACCAACTGAGTCTATATGTAAACCTTGTGTGTTTTGACCAGTGTTGGGGAAAGTTACTTTTAAAAGTAATGCATTACAATATTGTGTTACTCCCTAAAAAAGTAATTAATTACGTTACTTAGTTATTTTTTATGTAAAGTAATGCGTTACGTTACTTTTGCGTTACTTTTTAAATATGAGCAGGGCTTGATTGTTTGTTTTTAATACAAGAAGTTCTATTTATAGCAAATGTAAAAGCCCTTGTACATCCAAAAAGTGTAATGAATAAACCTCAGGCTGAAGGAAGAGTAAATCACGTCTGTACAGTAGAACGCAGAAAAAGAAGTTCAACACTCTTCAGCAATAAAAAAAAATGAAGCACTATTGTTAGTTTATCTAAAGTAATTTTTGCTTATTAGTATGGTTGAACTGGATCATCAAAGGTCAGCAGCAAACACGTTGGTTAATAAAATGAGATTAGATACAGTGGGTACGGAAAGTATTCAGACCCCCTTAAATTTTTCGCTCTTTGTTATATTGCAGCCATTTGCTAAAATCATTTAAGTTCATTTTTTTTCCTCATGAATGTACACACAGCACCCCATTTTGACAGAAAAACACAGAATTGTTGACATTTTTGCAGATTTATTAAAAAAGAAAAACTGAAATATCATATGGTCCTAAGTATTCAGACCCTTTGCTGTGACACACATATATTTAACTCAGGTGCTGTCCATTTCTTCTGATCATCCTTGAGATGGTTCTACACCTTCATTTGAGTCCAGCTGTGTTTGATTATACTGATTGGACTTGATTAGGAAAGCCACACACCTGTCTATATAAGACCTTACAGCTCACAGTGCATGTCAGAGCAAATTAGAATCATGAGGTCAAAGGAACTGCCTGAAGAGCTCAGAGACAGAATTGTGGCAAGGCACAGATCTGGCCAAGGTTACAAAAACATTTCTGCTGCACTTAAGGTTCCTAAGAGCACAGTGGCCTCCATAATCCTTAAATGGAAGACGTTTGGGACGACCAGAACCCTTCCTAGAGCTGGCCGTCCGGCCAAACTGAGCTATCGGGGGACAAGAGACTTGGTGAGAGAGGTAAAGAAGAACCCAAAGATCACTGTGGCTGAGCTCCAGAGATGCATTCGGGAGATGGGAGAAAGTTGTAGAAAGTCAACCATCACTGCAGCCCTCCACCAGTCGGGGCTTTATGGCAGAGTGGCCCGACGGAAGCCTCTCCTCAGTGCAAGAAACATGAAAGCCCGCATGGAGTTTGCTAAAAAACACCTGAAGAACTCCAAGATGGTGACAAATAAGATTCTCTGGTCTGATGAGACCAAGATAGAACTTTTTGGCCTTAATTCTAAGCGGTATGTGTGGAGAAAACCAGGCACTGCTCATCACCTGTCCAATACAGTCCCAACAGTGAAGCATGGTGGTGGCAGCAGCATCATGCTGTGGGGGTGTTTT
>JAPDDL010001667.1:0-12578 GCA_027422435.1 Schizopygopsis pylzovi
CAAAGCATGCAAATACGGCGAGCTCGAGACAGTATAAATGCGATGCTCGCGACAATTATATCAGAATCTTTTACTTCACCTTGAACTCGTGATGGCTTCAGTGTGTAAGATCTGCGCGGGACCCATTGAACCGCTGGATCAGCATCTCCATTGCGTCGCCTGCCTGGGCCTGGCTCACGCCGAGGCGGCGCTGGACGAGTCCGACTGTGGACTTTGCGCGGACCTCCCGGTCCGCGTGCTCCGGGCCCGCCGCGATGTGGTTTGCGGCCTGTTCGGGGTCGGGCTCACTGCCGCCAGCGTGCCGCTGGTGAGCCCCCCCTCTCCGGGCGGCGGGAGCGCCGTCTTGCCGTGCCGTCGAACCCAACGGTCGCCGCATTCGCCCATCTCTTTCCCCGAGGACTGTTTCCGCCCCCCTTCCAATATTGAGGGATTCGTAGCTTTTGGCCACGAGGAGGGCGACGAGGCCATGTCCATCTCGGCCTCGGAGAAGGACGGTTGGGCTGGATCGGAGCCCGAGCAGCTAGGCAGCTCAGAGCCTTCAGGCCTCCAGGAGGAGCTCATGAGGGTTCTGTCGAAAGCTGTTCAGGAGTTGGAGCTCACCTGGAATCCTCCGGAGGAGCCTGTCAGGAGTAAGCTCGACTCGTGGTACTTCAGGTCCACACGCAAAGCTGACGCAAGGACATCGGTGCCTTTTTTCCCCGATGTTCATGAACAGCTCGTGAAGACGTGGTCTGCGCCCCAATCGGCGCGCGTCCACTCGAACACGCAGGCCATGTTCTCCCACGTGGATGGAGCGGAGGCCCACGGTTACGTGCGCTCTCCCCCCGTCGAGGAGACCGTTGCTGCACACCTGTGCCCTGCAGCAGCGAAGTCCCTAGGCCCGGACATCAGCCTGCCGTCGAAGCCGTGCAGAACCACCGCCCATCTCGCTAATAAGGCGTATGCCTCGGATGGCGAGGCGGCATCAGCGTTGCACGCCATGGCAGTGTTGCAGGTGTTCCAGGCCAAACTCCTGCAAACGGCAGAGGGCGGAGTCCTCACTCCTGAGGCGACGAAGGATCTGCGCGCTGCAACGGACTTCGCGTTGATGGCGACGAAGCGAGCGGCCCAGTCTGTGGGTAAGGCCATGGTCTTTATGGTCGTCCTTCAGAGGCACCTCTGGCTGAACTTAGCTGATCTAAAGGATGCCGATCGGAAGGTGCTCCTAAACGCTCCTATATCTCCCTCCGGCCTCTTCGGTGATGCCGTGGAGACCATAACCGAGCGATTTGCTGAGACTCAAAAGCGCGCGAAAGCGATGAGTCACGTGATGCCTAGACGCGCCCCCCAGCAACAGACTGCCAGATCCAGATCTTCGTCAGCGCATGGCTCTGCCCAGCGGAGAGATTTTCCCAGGCCTGCCCAGGCTGGGGCTACTGCTACTGCTCCTCGACAGGAGCCAGACGTCCGGAGGAAGGTGTGGGGCTCCGGCAGGAAGCGCCAAGGTCAGCGGAGAAGCCCGCGACGCGATTCTCGCCCGCCCCCGGCTGCTAAGCCGTCTTCCTGACGATCGGAGGGAGGGAGGAGAGCGCGAGAGCAGCCCGGCGCCCAAGCGCCCAAAGTTCAGCTGCCCAAATGTGTGTGTGTTGAGTGTCCATTCAATAAAAATGCATACTTTCTCACAAAAAGAGCTTTCTCCTCCTCACTCAATAAATGCGGTTCCCCTTGCCCCGCCTCAGTGCAGTGCAGGTCCGCATCCAACACAGGTTATAGCCGCGCACCCAACGACCGAGCAGCTAAAGCCGCTGCGTCAGTTCATAAGCGCGTGGAAGGTTATTCCGGGAATCTCGCGTTGGCTACTCAACGTGATAGAGCGGGGGTATACTCTTCAATTCAGACGCAGACCACCCCGTTTCAATGGCGTGGTGCAGTCTCTAACATCGCCTCGAAATGCCCAGGCTCTGAGGCAAGAGATTGGCTGTCTGCTCGAGAAAGGAGCAGTAGAGCGAGTCCCTCCACACGAGCTGGAGAGCGGGTTTTACAGCCGCTACTTCGTGGTACCCAAGAGGGATGGGGGGCTTCGCCCAATTTTGGATCTCAGGCCCATCAACAGAGCGCTTTGCGAACGTCAGTTCAGGATGGTAACGCTGAAGCAGATCCTGGCGCAGATTCGCCCCGGGGACTGGTTTGCATCCGTGGATTTGAAGGACGCGTACTTTCACATTCAGATAGCGCCGCATCACAGACGGTTTCTGAGGTTTGCTTTCGAGAACACAGCGTACCAATACTCTGTTCTCCCGTTCGGGCTGGCTTTGGCCCCGCGCACATTTTCAAAGTGTGTGGATGCAGCACTTTCCCCCTCAGAGCGGGCGGGATGCGCATCCTGAATTATCTGGACGATTGGCTGATTTTAGCTCAGTCCCGGGACACGCTACTCAGCCATATAGACTCGCTGCTTATTCACCTGGAGTCCCTAGGGCTATGTGTGAACAGGCGAAAGAGCATTCTCGCCCCGAGTCAGTCCATTCTGTATTTGGGAGTTTGCATAGACTCCCTAGAAATGAGAGCCCGCCTCTCGCGAGAGCGCGTGGCGGCCATTTTGTCTTACCTACGCCATTTCAGAGAAGGCAGCTCTGTTCATTTGAAAGAATTTCAGAGACTACTGGGACTCATGGCGTCAGCGTCGGCAGTGTGTCATCTGGGCTTATTACACATGCGACCACTGCAGCTGTGGCTGAAAACTCGAGTCCCCTGGACGGCATGGACCTCGGGACGTTTGAGTATCGCGGTCACCCGCGGCTGCATCGAAGCTCTGGCTCCGTGGCGCAACCCGAATTTCTTCAGCCGGGGAGTCCCCCTGGGGTTGGTAACCTCACGCGTGGTGGTCACAACGGACGCATCGACGCTCGGCTGGGGAGCGGTGTGCGAGGGGATGCCAGCTTCGGGGCAGTGGTCAGAGCCACAGATCCGATGGCACATAAACCGATTGGAATTGGAAGCAGTCTTTTTAGCTCTGAAGGAGTTTCAAGCACAACTGGAACGGCAGCATGTACTGATTCGCACCGACAACACGTCTGTGGTCGCGTACATAAATCGCCAGGGCGGCGTCCGTTCGAAGGCGTTGTGCAAGCAGGCAGCGATGTTACTGCTATGGGCGGATTCTCGCCTTCTATCCATCAGAGCAACGCACATCCCCGGTCTTTTGAATCGCGGGGCAGACATGCTTTCAAGGAGGAGAATTCCTCAAGGGGAATGGAGGTTACACCCCGAGTCAGTTCGGATGATTTGGAACCTCTACGGGGAAGCAGAGGTGGATTTATTCGCTACGAGCGAGAATGCACACTGCCCGTCGTTCTTCTCTCTGTCCCACTCCCCGTTGGAAGGGGACGCGCTCACAGCGCGCTGGCCGACAGCCAGGCTTTATGCGTTTCCTCCGATCAAGATATTGCCTCTGGTGTTATGCAAGATCAGGGAGGAGCGAGCGTCCGTCATACTCATAGCTCCGAACTGGCCGAACCAGCCTTGGTTTCCGGACTTGACAGAGCTGCTGATAGCCCCCCCCTGGCCGATTCCGGTCAGGAAGGACATGTTATCTCAGGTGGACGGCTCGGTGTGGCACCCGAACCCAGAACTATGGAACCTTCATGTGTGGTTGCTTCAGGGTTGTCAGGGGAGCTAGACGCATTGCAGGCTCGTGTGGTCGGCACACTCACGGAAGCGCGAGCACCCTCTACAAGACGATTATATGCCTTAAAATGGGGAGTGTTTGTGAAATGGTGCCATCAGGCTCACATCGACCCGGTTGTTTGCACCGTGTTGGATGTTCTGAGTTTCCTGCAGTACAGGCTGGATAGTGGATCGTTACCCTCGACGCTAAAAGTCTATGTGGCGGCCATTGCTTCGTTCCGTTCACCGCAGGGTGGCCAGTCGATCGGCAGAGACCCCATGGTGGTGAGTTTTCTTAAGGGAGCGAGAAGGCTACACCCTCCGAGGCCACCTTCGGTTCCGCCTTGGGACCTAGAGGTGGTGTTAAGAGCTCTCTCTCAGCCACCTTTTGAGCCGTTATCATCAGTGGGTTTGAAGGAGTTGTCTCTCAAAACTGCACTCCTTCTTGCACTCGCGTCAGCCAAGCGCATAGGAGATTTGCACGCCTTTTCTGTGGATAGTGACTGTATTCGCTTTGGACCCGGTGACTGTAGCGTCACTCTCCGGCCAAGAATGGGGTATGTACCTAAATCACTTTCTACACCCTTCAAGATTCAGACTGTTTCTCTGTCTGCCTTGTCTTCCGAGTCAGCAGCCTCGAGTGAGACAGATGCTCAGACTTCGGTGTGCCCTGTCAGGGCTTTGAGGATTTACATCGACCGATCGGCGAGCTTTCGTCAATCTAACCAGCTATTTGTATGCTATGGTGGTTGTGCGAGAGGCCGTGCTGTGTCTAAACAGAGGCTCTCCCACTGGATCGTGGACGCTATTACGGCTGCGTATACGAACCAAGGTTTGGAATGTCCTTTACACATTAGGGGGCATTCAACGAGGGCCATGGCTTCCTCGTGGGCTTGGTCGAGAGGTATGTCTATTCAAGATATATGTGTTGCAGCCGGCTGGTCTTCTGAGAATACTTTCGCCAGGTTTTACAGGCTGGACGTTCAGTCTTTTGCCTCCCAGGTACTGTCGGTAAGTGGCTGATGCATGTTTACTACATTGTTTGCTCTGCATACCCTTACTAATACGGTTGTTCTGCCCTGTGCTCAGTGCAGATTCCTGTATTGTGTTGTTTTATCTAGCGATACTTTTATCATGCTAGGTTGGGGTCATGCTATACAGTCTGTGCAGTTCCTTATGCTCGTTGTGCAAGTTGCCCTGTTTCAGCGCAGCCAACGTTATTTCTATCCAGATATGCAAATTTGTATACCTTTGGGTTAGACGCTCATTGGCTTACAGCCACCTATCAGCGGTGAGCTCGCCTACAGCGTCACTATTGTGGGAAGTGTCTACGTGCGTATTCTATCTGCTGTGTTTTGGGGTAGGGCTTCGTAGCCTCTCTCACGGCGGGATTTAATATCGTTCCCATAACGGAGAAATCTCCGTGATGTCTCGTGACAGCTCGATAAGGGAACGCTCCGGTTACTGTCGTAACCTCGGTTCCCTGAGAGCGGGAACGAGACATCACGGTAGACGCCGTGTTCGCTACTCCTCAGCTTACGGTGTTCAGTATCCGATTCTGATATAATTGTCGCGAGCATCGCATTTATACTGTCTCGAGCTCGCCGTATTTGCATGCTTTGCGACAATTGGCCAGTCATTTGACTGGCGTGAGCCAATAGGACTTCAGGAAAGGTTGAAGGGAAGAAGTTCCCATAACGGAGAAATCTCCGTGATGTCTCGTTCCCGCTCTCAGGGAACCGAGGTTACGACAGTAACCGGAGCGTTTCCTCACAGTTTCCGCACAGTTTCCGCACAGTTTCCGCACAGTTTCCGCACAGTTTCTGCACAGTTTCCGCACAGTTTTCACACAGTTTCCACTCAATTTCCACACAATTTCCTCACAGTTTCCTCACAGTTTCCTCACAGTTTCCTCTCAATTTTCACACAATTTCCTCACAGTTTCCTCACAGTTTCCTCACAGTTTTCTCACAGTTTCCACACAGTTTCCACACAGTTTCCTCTCAATTTTCACACAGTTTCCTCAGTTTCCTCACAGTTTCCGCACAGTTTCCGCAGTTTCCGCACAGTTTTCTCACAGTTTCCGCAGTTTCCGCACAGTTTTCTCACAGTTTCCACACAGTTTTCTCACAGTTTTCTCACAGTTTTCTCAACAATTTCCTCACAGTTTCCTCACAGTTTCCTCACAGTTTTCTCACAATTTCCACACAGTTTTCTCACAGTTTTCTCACAGTTTCCACACAGTTTCCTCACAGTTTCCTCACAGTTTCCACACAGTTTCCTCACAGTTTCCTCACAGTTTCCTCACAGTTTCCTCACAGTTTCCTCACAGTTTCCTCACAGTTTTCTCACAGTTTTCTCACAATTTCCACACAGTTTTCTCACAGTTTTCTCACAGTTTCCACACAGTTTTCTCACAATTTCCACACAGTTTTCTCACAGTTTTCTCACAGTTTCCACACAGTTTCCACACAGTTTCCACACAGTTTCCTCACAGTTTCCACACAGTTTCCTCACAGTTTCCTCACAGTTTCCACACAATTTCCTCACAATTTCCTCACAATTTCCACACAATTTCCACACAATTTCCTCACAATTTCCTCACAATTTCCACACAATTTCCACACAATTTCCTCACAGTTTCCTCACAGTTTCCTCACAGTTTCCTCACAATTTCCTCACAATTTCCTCACAATTGTTTGCATTTTGCTATCAAGATTTTTTTTCTTCTTGCAGTCCTGAGAAAATAATTCAGAATTGCAAGACATTAACCAGCATTTCATAACATAGCATTTTGGTTGCAATAGGTAATTCAATTAACATTTAAATATTTAATAAAAAAACACTTTAGGACTTACACCATACATTTTTTAAAGACTTTATCTAAAACATGACATTTACTTGGATTAAACTACTGCGAAAAAGTATTAGCTATTTCTTTTACAAATACAATAAGAATGCAGCCAAAATAAAACATTTTTGAAACGTTGTCAATTGTTTTTTCCAAACCAAGCATGCACTTAAAACTGCTGCCAGTCAGAACAAAACAAATTTTTCATGTTGGACTCAATCCAACAGTCAGCAGGACATTTAATCATTTGTAGACACTTTGTAATGTTTCACACGAAGATGAAAGTATATGGATCCTTGATGAGAACCTGTGAGTTTGGAATGTGTTTGTATGAGTTTTCTAGTGAAATGTTCCTCACAAACCACATGTTTATGATGAATGATGATGATAATTATAGGGCTGAACTCACGAATACACAATGCATGCAACAGAACATGATTTGACAGCTAATTATATTATAACATATATGTTTTTTTCTCTATATTAACCAGCTCATATGATGATTTTTACTCCACTCATTTAAATCACACATATCTGACAGCGATGAGATTCATTTTCACCTACTTCACAGGAAAAACTTAATCTTAAAATCGCCTCAGGAGAGAGCTCGCCGTCTCAAACTGTGCTCGGGTTTGCCAAGATAGCAATTAAAGTTAGATATCTCGATATAAACTCATCAAATGATCTGGGCTGACATTCTGGGCACATTCATTTTCTTGCTTAATAATTTAGCTAGATGATGACTACTGATTCATTTCCATTTTTATTAGTGAATTTGAGACCAAGTTGTAAAAAAAAAAAAAAATGAAAAAAAAAATATGCCAATTCAAAATAACTGTTTTCTATATGATTATATTTTAAAATGTAATTTATTTCTGTGATGCGCAGCTGTATTTTCAGCATCATTACTGCAGTCTTCAGTGTCACATGATCTTCAGAAATCATAAGAATATGCTGATTTTTGTTAAAGTTTTATACAGCAAGACGGCATAAAACGGATCAAAGGTGACAGTACAGATATTAATAAGTTACAAAATATTTCTATTTCAAATAATTCCTGTTCTTTGGAATTTTCTATTCATCAGATTCCTGAAAAATAAAATGTTTCCACAAAAATATATATTCGGCAGCACAATTGTTTTCAACACTGATAATAATCAGAAATGCTTCTTGAGCTGTAAATCAGCATATTCGCCCATTGTCCTCTGACCATCATGGCCTCCTAATCCTCCCCATACACTGATTGGCTTCATCGCTCCAGTAAGCTGGTGTGTGTGGGGGGGCGTTCTGGCGCACTATGGCTGCCGTCACATCATCCAGGTGCACACTGGTGGTAGATGAGGAGATATCCCCCTTACTATGTAAAGCACTTTGAGTGTCTAGAAAAGTGCTATATAAATGTAACAAATTATAATTATGAATTATATTATAATGATTTCTGAAGGATCATGTGACACTGAAGACTGGAGAAATGATGCTGAAAATTCAGCTTTGATCACAGAAATAAATTACATTTTAACATGTATTCACATAGAAAACAGTTATTTTAAAATTAAATATTTTTAATTTGTACTGTATTTTTGATCAAATAAATGAAGCCTTGCTGAGACTTTAAAATGCAATTTTTTCCAGGTAGTGACAGGCGTATCAATCATATAGTCACCTCAACTCAAGCAGTTAAACCAACAGGCAAATAAAATCCCAGCCAGCCCTAGCGAGTTCAAGTGGTTAAATCTGACCAGCAACCACATGACCAGCAGCGTGTTTTGACTGTGGCTTTCCTTTGTTACATTTCAAAGACACATCGTTTGAGATCGTGTTTCATTTAGCAGCAACATATTTACACACACATCCTCTCTAGTGTGCAGGACACCTTACAAATCACACGTGCTGCGACATGTTTGCATGCTGCTGGGATTTACAGCCGTGGCAGATGAAAGAGTGTTTATAAAGAATAAAGTTCTGGCTCTGAAATCTGATCACAGGAGACATGTTTGTTGTAAAATAGCTGATATATCCACCTGTGACTGCACATCCGTCGAATTCTGTGTTAATGAGCCAAGACTACATATTTCTAGCTTAGAAGGGAATACTAGTGGACGTCTTACTGCCCACTGCCCAGTGTACTTATGACTAAAAGTAGTATGCATAAATGCTATATAACGTTTCATATAGTTTACAACAGGAACTAATACTTCTATGGTATTTAATCATCTTAGTTACAGTTTGTCACAAGCATTTGGATACGTGAATATATGGACTTCTGTCGGTTGCATTAAAAGCATAATTTAACAGTTCATGCATTCTTGAAGGAAATCATGCCCATGACTTGGATGTTGCAAACATCAGAAGTCATATGTGTTTACATTAGTTCATATACTGATAACTATCATGAATAAACAATTAACTATTGTATTTTTAATGACTAACATAAAGGAATGTACTCACCCTCAGGCCACCTAAGATGTTTATTTCGTCATAGGAACAGATTTGTGGAAATGTAGCATTGTATCACTGTTTCAGCAATGGATGCTCTGCAGTGAATGGGTGCCGTCAGAATGAGAGTCCAAACAGCTGATAAAAACACCATAATAATTCTCACCACTCCAGTCCATCAGTTTTGAGAAGCCAAAAAAACGGCATGTTTATAGAAATAAATCCATCAAGGCGTTTTTAACTCGCTTCCGATTAAAGCACGAGTCCATAATCCACAATAACGCTTCCTCCAGTAATAAAGTAATTCTCCTTTTGTCACTCACACAAGTAAACAGTGCTTGATCTGCACAGATTTCTTTCCTGATTCAGACCAGACAACTTACTGATATATTTGTTTCAAACACACAGTTAACTGATGGACTGGAGTCGTGGATTATTGTGATGTTTTTATCAGCTGTTTGGACACTCATTCTGACGGCACCCATTCACTGCAGAGCATCCATTACTGAGCAAGTGATGCAATGCTACATTTCTCCAAATCTGACTAAGAACTAAACTCATCTACATCTTGGATGATCTGAGAGTGAATAGATTTTCAGCAGATTTGATTTTTTGTTTGCAGTAGAGCAAAATAAGTAGTATGATAATAATCTACATTATTCACTGATAAAGTGTGATCAATGCTGTAGCTGTTATTTTATACAATCAATAAGCCTCTTCAAGTGAGCTACGCAAGCAGACTAGAGCACCGCGGTGGTGTCAGTGCAGCTGTTTACACACCGTGAGCATGTGAGCTGGTCTGGTCTCATTATCATCACAGTCTCCATGCGAACGAACAAACGAAGAACATTTCCATCCTCCTGCTCATTATTGTCCACAGTAACAGGTGGTTCTGATTAAGATCGGCACACAATCACACACTGAGCTTATCACTCACTGCAATTAACACACACTTCACTCCACAAATAGCTTGTCAAAAACACCAACTTTATGCTTTAAAAGGCGTTTAACCTCAGTTTGACCCGTTGGCACAGTCAGGTTTAATGGTTAAACATTCGCTGAGGTCTACAAATCATTCTAACATTATTCAGGCACAAGAACTTATTACAGTACAATAATAAAACTCAACAGATGATGTTGAACATTCAGTATATGCTGTGGAAATGCCAAAATATTAAAAAGTTTTAGGGGTAGGTTCAAAAGATTTATATATAAATATGCACACAGTATTGTTCAAATATTTGGGGTCTTGAGATTTTTTAAAAGTAAAAAAAAAATGATATTCTGCCTTATTTAAAACATGCTTTATTTAAAAAACAAACAAAAAATGTATTATTATTTAATGCGTTACCCCCACAACGGGGGATAAACTAGTGAGCTAAGCCAGTAGTAATGCTGACAGTGTCGTGTAAACATGACTGCAGATACGAAAAGGGGAGGAACAGACAAACCGATTCATTTGAGTGAGTCATTTACACTGGAACCGGTTCGACTGATTCAAACTCGCGACTTCGATCAATCAGTTCAAGCGTTTCACAAGCAAAAACCAGATCAAAAGAGACATTCTTTTTAGAATTCCAACATTGACTTGTCATGATTTTAAAAAGCACGTATAGACGGTTTCAACGGCAACAACATAAACAAACGTTACTACGCATGCGCGTGTTTGTGGCCCTAACTTAACTTCCGGTAGACTTCTGAAACGAATCAATAACAACAGCTTATTCCCTCTGGAGTAGATTTTTTTTTTATAACAAGCTAAATATGTTTACTTTATAAATCAGACGGACTGAGATGCAGCGATAACTACTTGAACGGACGTATTAAAAATGCAAATCAACTCTCTGCCAGCAGGAGACGCTTAAAAGCGGGAGAAATAACGTTAACGTTAGAGGTTTGCGCCCGGTAACGGCTGTAAACTCAGCTTACAAACACTGCTTTATAAGACATATAACATGCAAGATGAAATAAAAATGACATCAAACATTTTCTAAAGACAGTTTTCCTTCAGAGATACAGTGATATAAAAACACCTGCGCCTCGTTTTGATTTTTAAACGTGCATTACGTGCTCATGTTTATTTTTTGAAAGTTTTGATGTTGTGGCGGGTCACCACAAATAAATGTATGTATGTATGTGAAACACATCCCACAACACAACAACCTGAACCCAACTTCATTACTCATCACTTTAACTGTGTTTGTAGCTGGCGCCACTAACAGCCCGATATACAAACACACCGGAAGTTACCTTCGGTCCGGGCACGATGCTGAAACTTCAGAGTGTGGATTACGAATCTTTTGATTCAGATCAGAACTTGGGAGCAGGTTCGGGAGTCATTTCCCAAATTGAAGGATTCTTGAAGTCACGATTAAAATGATGATCTACGATCTGCGTTTCGAAGTTCCATCTGAATAATTATTTGCGAATCATCATTTTTAATCGTGATTTCGGGGCACGAGTCATTTAATTCAGATCATTACTTTGGAGCCCATATCGCAATCTTTTTTATGATTTCTTTATTTTTATTATTAAACAATACAAAACATCAAACAATTAAGACAGTACAGTTCTAAAAAAACAAAACAAAGAAAAAAAAGCATACACAAATATACATAACCATGATTTTACTATATAGCAGAGTAGAGATGCATTTTTCACTTCTTTAGGATTAATAAAACTTTAGTTTCCTACATCGACTTTGGAGTAAAGAAAAGAGATGTTTACAGCCAGATTTTTGTATGTGAAATTCAGGAAACACTAATTAATAAATCACAAAAAAAACATTTAAAACAGAAAGAAAAGTCACTTAGAAAATGAGATTGGATGAACATTAAAACAATCTAATTCACTGCCAAACAAGTGAATGAATCTTCCTCAGAAGAGACAAAAACAGCAGCTCACTTCAATGTCTGACTTCTATTATAATGACGAGCATAAACTTTTGGTTAAATTAGGATGAACTCATTAATCTGTGGTTTGATCTCTTCATTATTAAGGAGAGAGAAAGAGAGAGAGAGAGAGAGAGGGTGAGAGAGAGAGAGAGAGAGAGAGGGTGAGAGAGACAGAGAGAGAGAGAGAGAGAGAGAGAGAGTGAGAGAGAGAGAGAGAGAGAGAGAGAGAGAGAGGGTGAGAGAGACAGAGAGAGAGAGAGAGAGGGTGAGAGAGAGAGTGTGAGAGAGAGAGAGAGAGGGTGTGAGAGAGAGAGAGAGAGAGAGAGAGGGTGAGAGAGAGAGAGGGAGAGAGAGAGAGAGGGTGAGAGAGAGAGAGAGAGAGGGTGAGAGAGAGAGAGGGAGAGAGAGAGAGAGGGTGAGAGAGAGAGAGAGAGGGTGGTGAGAGAGAGAGAGAGAGAGAGAGAGAGAGGGTGAGAGAGAGAGAGAGAGAGAGTCATGCTCCTCTTGAGCTCTTAAAACTTAAACAATTTTTCACCTCTAGAGAGAACCAAATCCAGCAAAGCCTACATTAACTCGCAGATAAAACAAACAATCACAAGATAATAGTGATTCAGTTCTCAAAAAACTAAAAAACAATATTTTTTGAATGCAAACAACTAAGGAGCAGCAGCACTCTGAGCATCGAGGAGGATAGCAGAACTATACAGGAGAAACCTACAAAACTTCAATCAACAAACAGGCAAGACAAAATC